>JAGVVM010008881.1:0-19820 GCA_019149425.1 Psidium friedrichsthalianum
TAGCCTCTTCCTGGTCGATGAGGCACCTTGCGTAGGTTTAAAAAAACATTTGATAATTTTTTCACGCAGACTTTGCTACAAAGAGAGTACTGAATCCAAACGACTCCCTCCGTGCGTTTAATGTAGCAGTTGTCAATGTTTTCATTTCTCTTGTCAAGTTTGTACGTTTCTTCTATCTTTTTTTATTTTGTGGTGTTTTCACACCACGACAGTGTCAAGTTCTAATCGTCATCCCTTTTATGGACCCAAACCTTATTATGTTTCACATATTATTTCTTTATTTCTGGTCTCATTCTTATTTCGGCCTTTTTTCAAATACTTATCTCGCAGCTTTCATTGGATAAAAAAATATACTATCTTTTTATTTCAACAAAATTTATATTTTTATAGGGATATTGCACTGAAAATCCTAATTTATCATAAAGTGAATTGCGTCATAAAATTTGAAAACGTATAATCAAGTCTTAAAACTTATTAAATTGATGCAATCGATCTTCGCTTAACTCGTTTAATTTTGCTAATGAAAAATGGTGAGGTGATTTTCTTTTTATATTCTATCTCTTCTATATGATACGCATGATAAAACGTGCTATTTTGTTCCCAATATGATTTTTAATAATTTTCATTTAAATTTAATTAAAAAGCCCCAAACATAAAGAATCACTAGCTAGAATTAGGCGACGAGGGGCCGCCCATCGCAAACCGCACAGCGGGCCTCTTGCCCTCGGCCAGAACTAGTAAGGCACAACCCTTGCCTGATTCTGGGTGAGTCGCAACCCCATCGACTAGTTCCCCCCACTATCGCCAGCCCTCCAATAGTGGTGGTGGCGCGAGGCATTTTTTATTTAAAAAAAAATCACTTTTTTGGTAATTTGTAAATTAAAACAAAGCCATAATTTGAAACGAAAAGATCTTAGAAACACCATCGACACATACAACGGGGGAGATATAGAAAATATTTAAAAAAGTCATAACTTTTTTGTTAACTAAATCAGACGAAATAACATAAAGACTCGATGGCATTACAAGTTTTAGGACTCGATTGCATTTTGTGTAAGTTTTAGAATTCAATATACTTCATTATAAATTTTAAGACTTTCAATGAACATGTTTTTTTTTTATATTTGATACTTACGGGTCGAAAAGACAATTTTGATGCGCGAATTTTTTGGACCTCCTCAAATAGAACCCCTCAAATGCATTCTTACAAGATGATGTTCCCAAGAATCACAGGACAAATTGAAGAATTGTTCCCTTCCTTTGAGGGCACAATTTATTTCACTCGATCATTCTCTTCACATGGAAAGCAACGTTTTACGTAAAGAAATGCATGTCGCCCAAATAAGAAAATCATGGCACGTGGGTCATTCCTTAAAATACAGAAACCGTACATAAAGGTGGATTATTTTTTTTAAAACCACTTCATTTGCGCTCACCATTCATGTAATGCCCGCAAACAAAACACATGATGAATTAAAAATAAAACTTGGTAATTCAAGAAGCACTCAAATTCCGCAATCGAAACCGGCCATCTTCAGCAGCTTCCCGGCCAAGGTGGCGGCCAGTACTCTGTCCCTCAAGAAGTTCAAACCTTGCCATTGCTCTGTTGGATGTATCCCACCATGTAAGCTGTGCTTATGAGCTCAAATGCTCTCCATCTTCTCTCTTTGGCATAATTCTGCAGGCCCTTCTCAATCCTCTTGTACTCTTCTTCACTGCTCATGCCTTGCTTGTCCTCAAGGCTTCGCCTAGGCATCTCGCTAGGACGACGCCATCTTCTAGAGCAGCACAGCCTCCCTGGCCGAGATCTGGTGTCATGGGGTGGAATGCGTCTCCGGCTACACAGACATTGGTTTTACTTATGTCTCCCATAGAATCTCCCATGGGGTCGAAATCTCAGCGGTGACAGTATAATGTTATCCAGTTCTGTTTCTCAATAACAGCTCTCGCATTGTCGGGTACTTTTCCGAGGTTGCCCAGCACGAATCGCTTCATCTTGGCCGGACTCTCTTCCATCTCTTCATCTGCATTGAGGGAAGTGACATTGTTTGCTTGTAAATAATATGAAAGGCAGAGTAAGAATCTAATAGTTGCCAAAAGCCAAGTCATGTCGAATGAAGTACAGAAACTCACTCTTGCTGGAAGAAGACAAGGGAAGAACAATAGATAGAGTTGTTATCGCAAGGGATGACCCCATATCTAGCTCCTTCGCCAAAGTACTGGAAGAATTTAGGCTCGAACCATGACCATGCTCATAATATGCGCAGCCCCTGATGGCATATCGGCCAGCAAAAGCAGGCTTCTTGAAGCCCAGCCAATTTGCCACTGCGGAGTTCACTCCATCACATCCAATTAACGCCTATCATTTTCACATGGAGCATAAGCACAGAGATAAGCTAAACCATGTATATCGTTTCAGACAAGCAGGAAAATTTGCAAACACAAAGGGCCTTCCCTCGAGCATAAAATATCTCCCTCTCACTCTATGCCGATTTTCCTAGTTAATGGTTATTATGATGCAATACCTTCGCCTTGAGAAGTGACCCATCCGAAAGATGGACCAGCTTAAGGCAGCCGGACTCCTCGATCGACACAACCTTGGACGAATACCTTATAGTGCCGCTAGAAGTTCATTCGCAAGAGTTTCCAACAAGGCACTCCTCTGCACACAACGAATTTCTGGCCTCGTCTGCAATAGATGCACAAAGTTAAATAGGTATGCCATACAGAACAAAGGAAATTAGGAATCCATTGACGTTTGCACAAGAAATCGAGGAATGGATTTGGTTTATTTGCAAGGCTAATTTCGCGTGCATTTTAAACCCGTAAATTTTCATGAATTTAAACGACTTAACTGTGTCTTTCCGGCATCAATTGTATCTCAGCTGTAGAAAGTCCAAAACTGTGGAAGTGGCCTGCAACCTGAACCAGCACCTCTCAATATCAATTCAAATCGGGCACAGAGCCATGACAAAAAGAACTAGCTTTTGAATTAACATCATGACAAATATCTTTCTCCATTTAGAGTTGATGGATCTATGTTGCATTTCAACGTTGTGTAAAGATGCTCCTCAAAATCAGGATGTGTCTAATCCCCTCTATTGCGTTCCTTCTTGAAAACCCCAACAACTGGCAAACTCTCTAGATGAAAACATCACCGTCCAAGGACATCGCACTTCTGGGAACATGACGCAGGAAATCATTTTCTTGTCATAACAAGCTCCAATTTAACGGGCAATCAGTATAAAGCCATTCCATGATCATGTGAGAAAGTTTCTCCATGATTATTCCAAATTAGAATGATGTGTCCGCCCTTACCCTCATGAAATTGGAATTATCAAAACAATATGTGGTCAATTAAACCGTATGCCAAGCCAATCACTAAAAAGCTCGTGTCTTTATTTGTGGGCTCAATTTTGTGTAGCACTACGCATTTCAAATTGCAATTGGAATGATCAAGTCAAAGTAATCCTAAGAATTAGCCACAGCAAATGGAGAAGGATTTTCATCATTACCCAAAAAGCTGGTTGTGCTGTGGGCGGAGCGCTTCGCCTCCCGACAGCGTCCAAGCCCGCCAAGCATTTGTCCATGTTGTAAAGGCAAAACCCTGTGGTTCTCAAACCATCAGACGATTCCAGAACCAAGCTTCTAATGCCAAGCCTGCAAAACACAAAAAATTATCAGCACCCACTTGAATATCAGAGACATACGAACAAAATAAAGAGGGTGAGACTGAGACAAAGCAACAAGAAACGTTCAGAGAACTACTCTTTTCAAGTCTTAACTGCTCCAATTCCAGCACAATCACCTGTGAAGTCCTAAAGCTGTAGTGAGGCCTGCTATGCCAGCACCAACAATCACTATGTCTTCAACAGCTTCCATGAAACAGCACTTCTCTCTCTATCTCCCTCTCTTCCCTCTCTCTCCCTCGGGTGAGGTCTCCTATCAAAAAAAATAGAAGAAACAAAGACGATGAACGAACCGCACTGTGAAAGATGATGACTTCAGGCAACGACAAATGGACAATGATGACGTAAGGTCACTACGTATATTGGCCTGGCGTTCTTGTAACTGCGACTCGAAAATCCTATGCGCTGTGTCCGTAGCACTGTTCTTCATATTATGCCATCACGCACGTAATTAATACTTATTTTGTCCGTCTCCGTCGCATTATTGAGATTCATGATCACATTTATCGTTTCCAGTGTTAATTCATGATGCCCGTGCACATTTCAGACATACCTTATTTATAAAATTTTAAATTTATATTATATGGTTGCCGATTCAGTTTCAATTTTTATTCTAACTCTTTGGATAATTTTCAATGTTGTTTTTACTAATTTGCCTTGAAATTTTGATGCGATGATCTAGTAGTGTGATCGTCCTTAACGGGCAACAACCTGGACAACTAGCCCAAACTAAGAGATAGATCAACAAAAAAAAATAGTAGAGTCATCCTTTTAATTGGACTAACACTTTATATTTATAGATATTTTTTTGTTCTCTTTTGGTCTCATTCATCTTTTGGCCTTTTCAAATACTTATATCAAGTTTTAATTGGGATAACTGTATTATCTTTTCATCCAACTAAAATTCACATTTAAGTTCGAGTTTTAAATGGGCTCAAACCCCTCTCAAATGGGGAAAAACATTTCCATTTTTTTGAACTCTGGAGCAAAAATGATGTTGATGATATTTATGTGAATAGAATCCTCCTTAACATCCTGAAACCATACGTAACAAGTGTAAAGTAATTCAAGAAGCGCTCAGCTCCCGCAACGTACTCGCCATCTTCAGCGGCTGCCTGGCCAAGAAGGTGCCAGTACTCTGTTTCTCAGAATTTCATCACCCTGCCATGCTCTGTTGGATGAACCCACCATGTAAGCTGTGCTTATGAGCTCAAAACGCTCTCCATCTTCTCTCTTTGGCGTAACTCCGCAAGCCCATCTCAATCCTCTTGCACTCTTCCTCGCTGCTCATGCCTTGCTTGTCCCTCGAGGCTTCGCCCAGGATCTGCGAGGACAATGCCGTCCTCTAGAGCCGCGCAGCCGCCCTGGCCGATGTCTGGCGTCATGGGGTGGAATGCGTCTCCGGCTACGCAGACGTTGGTTTTGCTTATGTTGCCCAGCAGAATCTCCCACGGGTCGAAATATGAGCGGGGACAGTATTATGTTATCCATTCCGTTTTCTCTATGACAGCTCTCGCGTTGTCCAGGTATTTTTCCGAGCTTGTCCAGCACAATGCTTCATCTTGGCCGGACTCTCTTCCATGCCTTCATCTGCATTAGGGAAAGTGACATTGTTTGCTTGTAGATAATATGGTAAAGCAGAGTAAAAGAATCTAATATTTGCCCAAAGGCAACTCATATCGAAAGAGCACAGAAGCTCACTCTTGCTGGAAGAATAAAAAGTGAAGAACCAATAAATAGACTTGTCATTGCAAGCGATGACCCAGATCTAACTCCTTCAGCAAAGTACCAGAACAATTTAGGGCTCGAAACCATGACCGTGCTCGTAATACACAGAGCCCCTGATGGCGGATCGGCCAACGAAGCAGCTTCTTGAAGCCTAGCCATTTTTGCTACTGCTGAGTTCACTCCTCCCACAATTAACACCTTGCATTTTCACATCAGCATAAGCATAAAGATATGTTAAAACCATAGAAATATTGTTCAGACGAGCAAGCAAATTTTGCACAGACAAAGGGGCGTCTCTCGAGCGCAAAATATCTGCCATTCTAAGTAGATTTTTCCTAGTTAATGGTAATTATGAAGCCATACCTTCGCCTTGAGAATTGACCCATCAAAAGATGGACCAGCTTAAGGTAGCCCAATTCCTGGATCAACACAACCTTGGAGGAATACCTTATAGTGCCGCTAGGAAGTTCTTTCTCGAGAGTTTCCAACAAGGTTTTCCTCTGCAGGCAACGAATTTCATGGACTCGTCTGCAATAGATCGACCAAGTTGATAAGGCTTGCATACATAAGGAAAACCATTACAAAGGAAATTAGGAACCATTCGATTTTCGCAGGAAACGTGAGGAGTGGATCTGTCCTTAATTGAATGGCTAATTCTGAAGGCAATTTTAAGTGACATAGATCCTCATGGATCCAAACGACTAACTGTGTCCCCGTGGCATCAGATTGTCTCTCAGCTGCAGAGCTTCCATAAGTTGTGGAAGAGTTCATCAACCTGCACCAAACCTCTAAAATATCAGTTCAAGTCGGCACAGTTGCATCTAAAGTTGGATGTATCTACAAGCATATCAGATGTCATGTAACGGTGCTTATGAACTTCTAGCGTGGGAACATGAGGCTTGGATGAATTCATACTCATTGATATAACAAGTTCAGATCCTAAGGGACAGTCTGTAAACCATTTTGTGATATTGTGAGAATGGTTTCTCTACAATCATCCCAAAATTAGAATGACGTGTCTGGCCTATACCATTGACACGGGGGCTCAGCCGTGGGAAAAATTAGGTGGTCAAGTACCAAGCAGGCAAGCCAGTCACTAAAAAGCTCATGTCCTCCTTTGTGTGTTCAATGTATGTCGCACTATACAATCGAATTGGAATTGGAATTGGATTATCAATCACAGTAACGGTAAAAACAAGGAATTGTTCATCTAGCCACAGAAAATGGAGGAATGTTCAGTTGTTACCAAAAAGGTTCATTGTGCTGTGGCGGAGCAGTTCGCCTATGCCGACCGCGTCAAGGCCCGCCAAGCATTTGTCCACGTTGTAAGGGAAACCCTGTGGTTCTCAACCCATCAGAGAACTCCAAAAACCAAGCTTTTGATGCCAGCCTTGCGACACACAACAGATATATCAGCCCTCCGACACACAACAGATCTATCAGCCCTCAACTTGACTATCAAAAGACTACGAACAAACTAAGAGGTGAGAACCAGACAAGCAGAACAAGAAACTTTCAGTGAACAACTCTTTTCAAAGTTGTAACTGCTCCAAATTCCAGCGCAATCACCTGTGAAGATCCTAGGGGCTGCAGTGAGCGCGCTATGCCAGACGCCAAAAATCACTTTATGTCTTCTAAACTGCTTCCATGAAAAAAAGCTCTCTCTCTCTCTCTCTCTCTCTCTCTCTCTCTCTGCGCTGAGGGCGTCTTATGAAGAAAGATAAAGAAGATGCAAAGAAGATTGGAATTGTCAAACTGTAGAAAGATGATGACTGCATTGTCCACGAACAAGCATGACACTAATACGGGAAGCCATAGTTTATTGCCTGGTAAATATATGGGAAAGCGAGTTTATGATGTGTCTGTAGCTTTTTGTCTTAAGCTATCCGCTCCGCTTTTAGGCATGTCCTTTCTAGTCTATGTATAGTCGATACCCAAAATCATAATGTGCTTTTCTTTCCCTGTAACATGTCAGTCTAAACCACCAGTATAGGTCAAGTATTCTATTTAGTCCGTTCGCGTCCCATTATTGCGGATTGCAATAGCACATTGCAGTTCGAAGTATCAGTTCGATTCCGATTATTATGGTTCATGTGAGTACAATCTTGTGTCTCCCACTTAATTTCAGCGAGTTGTGAGTAAAGATTTCCTGAAAAACATTTCAAAAGCTGGAACTTGTGCTTTCATATGCACTGGAAACTAAATTGCTATGCATGATTCCTATGGTCCGGCATCATTGAATCAAGAAAATTACCTTAAAAGTACTCACTTATTGTGCTATTTATCATACTATACTAACCGTTTGAATATAATAAATATGTATTCAGGATTTATTTAAACATGAAAGTATTGTACATTCAATACTTTAATAGGTTACAAATGCATTGAAAGCCATAATACTTTCAAAAAATACAATCAAATCTCGAAACCTGTCAAATTAGGTCAATTAATCCTTCCGCTACTATGTCTATTTGGTAAGAACGTGGCAATGATTGGGCATCCACCAATGCCGTGTCAAAAAATTAAAAAATTAAAAAAAAATACAAAGTAAATTAGATTACAAAAAAGCCAAATGTTTTTTCTCTTGTCTGAGGGAAAAAAAATGCTAAAAGTTTCAAAAAAAAAATTCACACCGACCGTCATGGTCCAAAAACACCAGTGGCCACTGCCACAACCGCCACAAAGGGCCGACAAAGGTCGCTGGGCCATTCGGAAGCCCAGCGTGGGCGCACCCATCACCCTAAATTTGAGCAAGAGCCAGCGAGGCTAGCCTGGGGTGGGCAACGCTTTGCCCGGGAGTTCGGCTGCTCCAACATAAGCCTTGTTAAAAAAGAGACCACTCTCTAGCACTCTAGCCTACGGAGAAACGAGTAAAGGGCAAAATTCTAAACCGACATTCATTCGACTTAAGTGTGCTTGAAACCTTGTTGAACTTTATCTCCTGGAGTGGTGCAAAGGTGTGTAACTACGCGTACATTTGCCGTTTCAATATGACCTTCGATCTTCTCCATGCGCTTATGTTCAATATGAACACGTCTCCATATCAGTGAGGCCTCGCCGACACTTGGTGGGAATGCACAAACCATAACACTTGGTGCCATTCCTCAAATTTCATATAACTCTTTTAAGTGCTTCTCGTCGATTCTTCAATTCCCCGTTCTGGGATATACTGATTGTAAACAAAAAATCACACATTTACCTTTGAAATCCGACAGCTTCATGTGGCAGAGAAGAAACATTGCGACGGAAAATCAATAGGAGAATATACCTAAACATTTCACTCCATATGGTACAACAATCCCCACAAAGACCGCCTATTGGGAGTACAGGACAGAGACAAAAGTTAAAGAAACGGAGAGCCTTCCATCATATCAGGAAAAGACAGACAAGGCAGGCAAAGGAAAAGGAGCAGCAAGACACTAGACAGGTCCTCTTTCTCTTTCCTATAGGTTGTGCAAATTAAGAAACTTGAATCCCCGACAAAAACCTCAACCAGTGATATCCGCAATTGAGCAGCCAACTCCATAATCCTATCTGCTGTCAGGGAACTTAGCTTCATAGGTTAGGGGTACCTGCATTTGGCAAAGCAAAAAGTCAAGCCTCTTTTTTAAATTTCTCTAAGGTGAACTGCTAATATAAACCCGCATATGAAAGAGAGCACTTAGAAATATGATACCATGAATGTCGCAGTTATCATCTTCCCAGCGAACCATCTTCCATGAAGAGCTCGCTGTGCGTTACTTGCAGACTGCGTATTCTCAAACCTCAGATATACAAAACCCGCGCTATTCCTGTTTTTAGGTAGCAAAGAGACAAGCCACAACACTTAAACAACAGAACCAGGGTGACCAATTTCGAAATTTTGACAGGTAGGGAGGATTATATACTTCCTGTCATGCGAATTTTATCCCAACAACAATAGGGATCGGATGAATTCAGGCATATGCATCTAAAAACTCGTCCTAATTTTTCAGAGAGATTTCTCTGCACAAATCTGAGCCCGAAGGTATAACCTTCTAAGTCATGCTGAGAATCATGCACATGCACCAGGTGTAGAAGATTAACTCCCCCAAAGATTCTGTTTGGTAAAGTTGCCAAAGACTTACTTCTCTACAAAAATGTGCTTCAAATTTCCAAACTTGGAACATTCTTCTTGAACATCTTCCTTGATGTCCAAATCAAAATCTGCTTCAGTCTGCCAAGGAATATCACGCTTCAAATAAGAACGGGGAGAAGAGTAATACATCATAACACCAACACAAGCCTAAAATCTAGCATACCTCTAGTGTTGGATCAAACATGTTCTTCAATAACAAACATTCGCTTGGGACACCAACTGTATCAATTGTAGGACCAGCAGTAGCTGTAATCTGAAGACCTGATCCTGGAAGTCCAGTGAGGGATGGAATATTCGGCTGCATAAGAGAAGCAGCCAGTGGGGGAACCCCAGGTGCCACACCAAGAATTGGTCCTGTGGGAGGAGCAGCACCTGCGCTGTTGATGGCAGGAGTGCCCACAGAACTGGCAATGCTGCAATAGCAAATGATACTGTCAAATGACAAACAAACACAGTAACTCCATAAAATTTAAACTAGGGTCATATCAACCTTGATGCAGTTCCGCTGCGGTCCAACTTCAGCATAAGACTTGCTCGAGAAGAGGCATTCAAGGACTGCAATAAGCCAAAAAAAAAAATTATGAGAGAATCATGCAAAAACAATACTAACTTCACAAAATATCTAAAAGCTGTTTAAAAAATTCCTCTCAAATAAGCTATTGTGAGTTACGAAAAGGTGTGGCAGGTAAAAGAAGAATCAGCAGCACGTGATTGTGAATTATAGAAAATAATTGCTATTTTTTCTTGAAGCAATAATCCATCACCAAAACATAGCTCTGATACAATATTGATGTTAAGACTACATTCCAACCAAAAAGAAGTATGTACGAGTCAAAATTGCTTTTCATCTAATACAAGAGTGACCAATGAAATTGTATTGTATCATAACTCGCATTGCAAAAGGACTCTTCTAGGCCTCCAGGATTCATGGCTTTTATTTCCAGCCAAAAACCTTTTCAGCTGAAACATGAAAGTGTTCCAAACATTTATTTCTCCAAATGGAAAAAAGAGAATTGATGCTGACAACGCCAGGTACAAAATAATCTACATTTGCATAAGAATAAAGACCTAAGTAACAAAAGAGATAAAAGTCAAGAATAGAAAACAGGAGGTACTCTCCAACATTGCAAACATGAAATACTGAGGTGACAGTAGTAAGAATAAAAGCCGATCCAAAGGCACGACATTCAGAAAAATGTAACTAGAGGAAGTCCACATAGCAGAGGCAATGCAAATATCTAATTATCACATTGCTGAGAGATGCAAACATTTTACTCACCAAGCCACCACCTTCATCATCATCAAAATCTCCAGCATTAGTCCCAACTTCTTGTGTTCCTGCCTGATCAGTGATAGCTGACACCTAAATGGAGGAAGAAACTCCACTTACCATTCAAAAGTTTACTGAAGCATTATCATTTAAGATGGATTTGCAAGCTTTTTACTACAGAGATATAAGCTACATGAATTTGCTCGCACCACAAGCCTACACACGTCATCGCTGATTCCCCACCACTAACCTTGATAGTCCGTCCTGCAATTTCCAATCCATTAAGACTTAGTGCATTCCGGGCATCCTCAAGACGTGCAAACTGCAACAAAAGAATTTACCTATTAGAATCATCATAAGCAATAATCCATCGCAATTTTTGTAGTCTGCGATACTAATATCATTATTCAGAGTCGAGTCAACATGGCCTATTCAGTCAAAAAGATTGGAATCCTAACCTCGCAAGTAAACATTACTATCTCAAGAAACCAACAAAATAAGACATTTCTGCACAAGAAAAAAGTTGACCACTAAGAACAGATTTTGACAGATGGTTAATAAAGGGTAGAGTATAGTAAGAAAGTTGTCATTCTAACCATTCCTTAAGTTTCAAAGTCCACAGGTGTTGCTTCTTGCCGAACATACAATATACCACCACATATCTTCCATGTCTGTCTCATACAGCATGCTTAGAACATAATGACAAAAAGTCAACCACAATCATGAAAAGAAGTCAACTCTTTGCCTGCCCTAAAACCTCCTTTCCATTTCTCCAGTAATGGAGACTATTATTGTTCTGCAAATTCTGCAATCAGAGCCTCTTGAAATTCTTTTATTTAGTATTTAACTGCAATGTTGATCGACATAACTTGTTTTTCCTACCACAAAATAAAAGGGTCTATTTCAATTTAAAAAGAGCACTCATTGCTTTCCCATCAAATTTTGAAAAAGGAAAAAACAAGAAAAAGAAAAAAAGTACATATACATGTAAGAGCATATATATTTTAAGCCCAAAAAAGTTCATAAGAAATTCTAAAAGACTAAATATCAATATTTTATACATTGTTCAAATTTCAGGCATCCAACCTTTAACAAAAGATAAATTCCAAATGCTACCAGAAAAAGGAAAAGCAAAACTACAAAAAGATAAGAAACTCACACAAAATAGAAGCCAAGCATCATATATTAGAGCATACTCACCTGCACAAAGCCAAAGCCCTTACAACTTCCAGATTCATCAAGCGGTAGCTGCACAAGCTCCACCTCACCAAATGGTTCAAAATCTAAGCATCACGAGAGAGAGCAAGGATTGAAGCTTATTAGATAGAATGAATATCGACAGTTCCTACATAAAGCCAAACATCACGTTCATACAACAAATACTAAAGAAAAATGAAGCTCTACTCAATGAAAAGAAAAATAAAAAATTCCTGACTGCAAATAGAAACCAAGAGTTTATGTCAGAAAGCACATGTGCTTCTTGAGTTGAATAACCAAATCTTCATTTAAAAGAGGACAAATGAATCCCTGAAAGGACACATAACGTGAATGGAATATTTACTAATTGACTTCACCTTTTTCAGCTGCTCGGTTGTCAAGTTTGTATGCAGGTTACCAACATAAAGCCGTCTAGCACCTCCTGAATAGGGACCAATTGATCCACCTGCTCCTCCAGCTGCAGCTGCAGTTGACTGAACCAAGTTTTTTTCAGCTTCTGATGGTTTTACCATCACTGGTATGCCAAGAAGTGGCTGGCCGGATAGTGCTATAGCCATTGGAACAGACATTGCATCATAGAACTCAACATATCTGCAGAACAAAGTTATTTTGCATACCCAGCAAAAAGAAAACCGTTATCTCAGTGAAAAGGATATCGATTAACAAGTCCCCATCCATAAATTCCAAGTCAGCTAGACCCCACTTCTTGTGATCCATAAGGTAACAACGAATCCAACTCTCAAATCAGCAATCAACATGTTAAGGTGTATGAGTATATAATGTAATCCCCAGTGTAATAAGCTCTCACTGAACCTTGAATTATTTGCAGGAAGTCGTATTGACATATATTTATGATTACTACTTCATGCAAATACTTAACACATGCGACAAAACTCAATGAGCAAACCAATGCACTTATATTTTTGTTCGAATCGCCTTATTAACTCTCATCAGTTAAGCTATCCATGAGCTGTCAACGCATAGTCCACTCCTGCCAGAGAAACGCAACATTTGATCTACAGAATAGTCATTGTATGTGGAGTTTAAGATAAATCCAGCTGAGTGTTCTGCACTCCATAGACTACTTTATCTTGAGTAGCAGAATAGCCTTAAATTGGTAAACAAGCTATGATCGGCACGCATTTTTCTTTCAAGAAAACAGTTGTTGTGACAATTTAACGTAGAATACAAAAACAAGTATATTGATCGAAGAAGATTGACTCAGTTTTTTCACAATGCCATATAATGCTTACCCAACCCCTTTGGAGCGCCTTGAGATCCTATCCATGATCAAACGTACATCTCGCACCTGCAATTGTCACCAACTTGACACTCATAAAGAGATACAAATTGGTTGATGTTTTATCCGAACACGTACATAGATACATATTTGTCAAGCTGCTAGTGCTGATTTTTCTTTTTCCTCTTTTCTCAGAGCTGGAGGGGAAGAGGAAGCGGATGGGGATGGGGATTCGAAGATTTATATAGACATAAAATGACCAAGTGAAGTCAACTGCTCATTTACCAAGCCAAATAACATGAGCTAAAAATAAAATCATATAGGATGTGGATCGCACACTGCACAAAAGTCAGTGAGAGCTGTGTCTATGGCACGCAGCATGCCTATAGCAGTCCACTCAAAGCCATCTCAAAGCTGCATGAAATGAATAGTGAAAGGAAATACCAAAATACATATGAAGCATCATATTTCTTACCATGCATGACACAAACAGATCAGGATGAAATTCTTCTTTATCAGGAGAGATCCCAAGATTAAGAAGTGAAAGTATATACTTAGAACATAACCACAACCTCCTCCCACGTTCAGCAAGGAAACTATTTACCTTGCCAGCCCTTGAGAAGAACTCATAAACGTCTCTTTCATCTGCTTTCAAATTAATCTGTAAAATGTTGGCGCAACTAAGCAATTTGCAAGTAAAGAAGAGTTATAAACTATAAGATCAAATGCGTGTGAACAAACCATTTACATTACCTGATAGGCAAATACAGTCCTCTGGTCCCGTTCAGGATCTGCCTCTGGCTCTTTGGCGTCTTCCTTCTTTTCTTTATGCGGCCTGAAAAATGAAGAAAATTCAAACCATCAATCATGGTTTTCATAGATAAAAGAGCAGAGCTTCCTATGAAGCTCTGCTCTTTTATCTATGAAAACCATGATTGATGGTTTGAATTTTCTTCATTTTTCAGGCCGCATAAAGAAAAGAAGGAAGACGCCAAAGAGCCAGAGGCAGATCCTGAACGGGACCAGAGGACTGTATTTGCCTATCAGGTAATGTAAATGGTTTGTTCACACGCATTTGATCTTATAGTTTATAACTCTTCTTTACTTGCAAATTTGCTTAGTTGCGCCAACATTTTACAGATTAATTTGAAAGCAGATGAAAGAGACGTTTATGAGTTCTTCTCAAGGGCTGGCAAGGTAAATAGTTTCCTTGCTGAACGTGGGAGGAGGTTGTGGTTATGTTCTAAGTATATACTTTCACTTTCTTAATCTTGGGATCTCTCCTGATAAAGAAGAATTTCATCCTGATCTGTTTGTGTCATGCATGGTAAGAAATATGATGCTTCATATGTATTTTGGTATTTCCTTTCACTATTCATTTCATGCAGCTTTGAGATGGCTTTGAGTGGACTGCTATAGGCATGCTGCGTGCCATAGACACAGCTCTCACTGACTTTTGTGCAGTGTGCGATCCACATCCTATATGATTTTATTTTTAGCTCATGTTATTTGGCTTGGTAAATGAGCAGTTGACTTCACTTGGTCATTTTATGTCTATATAAATCTTCGAATCCCCATCCCCATCCGCTTCCTCTTCCCCTCCAGCTCTGAGAAAAGAGGAAAAGAAAATCAGCACTAGCAGCTTGACAAATATGTATCTATGTACGTGTTCGGATAAAACATCAACCAATTTGTATCTCTTTATGAGTGTCAAGTTGGTGACAATTGCAGGTGCGAGATGTACGTTTGATCATGGATAGGATCTCAAGGCGCTCCAAAGGGGTTGGGTAAGCATTATATGGCATTGTGAAAAAACTGAGTCAATCTTCTTCGATCAATATACTTGTTTTTGTATTCTACGTTAAATTGTCACAACAACTGTTTTCTTGAAAGAAAAATGCGTGCCGATCATAGCTTGTTTACCAATTTAAGGCTATTCTGCTACTCAAGATAAAGTAGTCTATGGAGTGCAGAACACTCAGCTGGATTTATCTTAAACTCCACATACAATGACTATTCTGTAGATCAAATGTTGCGTTTCTCTGGCAGGAGTGGACTATGCGTTGACAGCTCATGGATAGCTTAACTGATGAGAGTTAATAAGGCGATTCGAACAAAAATATAAGTGCATTGGTTTGCTCATTGAGTTTTGTCGCATGTGTTAGTATTTGCATGAAGTAGTAATCATAAATATATGTCAATACGACTTCCTGCAAATAATTCAAGGTTCAGTGAGAGCTTATTACACTGGGGATTACATTATATACTCATACACCTTAACATGTTGATTGCTGATTTGAGAGTTGGATTCGTTGTTACCTTATGGATCACAAGAAGTGGGGTCTAGCTGACTTGGAATTTATGGATGGGGACTTGTTAATCGATATCCTTTTCACTGAGATAACGGTTTTCTTTTTGCTGGGTATGCAAAATAACTTTGTTCTGCAGATATGTTGAGTTCTATGATGCAATGTCTGTTCCAATGGCTATAGCACTATCCGGCCAGCCACTTCTTGGCATACCAGTGATGGTAAAACCATCAGAAGCTGAAAAAACTTGGTTCAGTCAACTGCAGCTGCAGCTGGAGGAGCAGGTGGATCAATTGGTCCCTATTCAGGAGGTGCTAGACGGCTTTATGTTGGTAACCTGCATACAAACTTGACAACCGAGCAGCTGAAAAAGGTGAAGTCAATTAGTAAATATTCCATTCACGTTATGTGTCCTTTCAGGGATTCATTTGTCCTCTTTTAAATGAAGATTTGGTTATTCAACTCAAGAAGCACATGTGCTTTCTGACATAAACTCTTGGTTTCTATTTGCAGTCAGGAATTTTTTATTTTTCTTTTCATTGAGTAGAGCTTCATTTTTCTTTAGTATTTGTTGTATGAACGTGATGTTTGGCTTTATGTAGGAACTGTCGATATTCATTCTATCTAATAAGCTTCAATCCTTGCTCTCTCTCGTGATGCTTAGATTTTTGAACCATTTGGTGAGGTGGAGCTTGTGCAGCTACCGCTTGATGAATCTGGAAGTTGTAAGGGCTTTGGCTTTGTGCAGGTGAGTATGCTCTAATATATGATGCTTGGCTTCTATTTTGTGTGAGTTTCTTATCTTTTTGTAGTTTTGCTTTTCCTTTTTCTGGTAGCATTTGGAATTTATCTTTTGTTAAAGGTTGGATGCCTGAAATTTGAACAATGTATAAAATATTGATATTTAGTCTTTTAGAATTTCTTATGAACTTTTTTGGGCTTAAAATATATATGCTCTTACATGTATATGTACTTTTTTTCTTTTTCTTGTTTTTTCCTTTTTCAAAATTTGATGGGAAAGCAATGAGTGCTCTTTTTAATTGAAATAGACCCTTTTATTTTGTGGTAGGAAAAACAAGTTATGTCGATCAACATTGCAGTTAAATACTAATAAAAGAATTTCAAGAGGCTCTGATTGCAGAATTTGCAGAACAATAATAGTCTCCATTACTGGAGAAATGGAAAGGAGGTTTTAGGGCAGGCAAAGAGTTGACTTCTTTTCATGATTGTGGTTGACTTTTTGTCATTATGTTCTAAGCATGCTGTATGAGACAGACATGGAAGATATGTGGTGGTATATTTGTATGTTCGGCAAGAAGCAACACCTGTGGACTTTGAAACTTAAGGAATGGTTAGAATGACAACTTTCTTACTATACTCTACCCTTTATTAACCATCTGTCAAAATCTGTTCTTAGTGGTCAACTTTTTTCTTGTGCAGAAATGTCTTATTTTGTTGGTTTCTTGAGATAGTAATGTTTACTTGCGAGGTTAGGATTCCAATCTTTTTGACTGAATAGGCCATGTTGACTCGACTCTGAATAATGATATTAGTATCGCAGACTACAAAAATTGCGATGGATTATTGCTTATGATGATTCTAATAGGTAAATTCTTTTGTTGCAGTTTGCACGTCTTGAGGATGCCCGGAATGCACTAAGTCTTAATGGATTGGAAATTGCAGGACGGACTATCAAGGTTAGTGGTGGGGAATCAGCGATGACGTGTGTAGGCTTGTGGTGCGAGCAAATTCATGTAGCTTATATCTCTGTAGTAAAAAGCTTGCAAATCCATCTTAAATGATAATGCTTCAGTAAACTTTTGAATGGTAAGTGGAGTTTCTTCCTCCATTTAGGTGTCAGCTATCACTGATCAGGCAGGAACACAAGAAGTTGGGACTAATGCTGGAGATTTTGATGATGATGAAGGTGGTGGCTTGGTGAGTAAAATGTTTGCATCTCTCAGCAATGTGATAATTAGATATTTGCATTGCCTCTGCTATGTGGACTTCCTCTAGTTACATTTTTCTGAATGTCGTGCCTTTGGATCGGCTTTTATTCTTACTACTGTCACCTCAGTATTTCATGTTTGCAATGTTGGAGAGTACCTCCTGTTTTCTATTCTTGACTTTTATCTCTTTTTGTTACTTAGGTCTTTATTCTTATGCAAATGTAGATTATTTTGTACCTGGCGTTGTCAGCATCATTCTCTTTTTTCCATTTGGAGAAATAAATGTTTGGAACACTTTCATGTTTCAGCTGAAAAGGTTTTTGGCTGGAAATAAAAGCCATGAATCCTGGAGGCCTAGAAGAGTCCTTTTGCAATGCGAGTTATGATACAATACAATTTCATTGGTCACTCTTGTATTAGATGAAAAGCAATTTTGACTCGTACATACTTCTTTTTTGGTTGGAATGTAGTCTTAACATCAATATTGTATCAGAGCTATGTTTTGGTGATGGATTATTGCTTCAAGAAAAAATAGCAATTATTTTCTATAATTCACAATCACGTGCTGCTGATTCTTCTTTTACCTGCCACACCTTTTCGTAACTCACAATAGCTTATTTGAGAGGAATTTTTTAAACAGCTTTTAGATATTTTGTGAAGTTAGTATTGTTTTGCATGATTCTCTCATAATTTTTTTTTTGGGCTTATTGCAGTCCTTGAATGCCTCTTCTCGAGCAAGTCTTATGCTGAAGTTGGACCGCAGCGGAACTGCATCAAGGTTGATATGACCCTAGTTTAAATTTTATGGAGTTACTGTGTTTGTTTGTCATTTGACAGTATCATTTGCTATTGCAGCATTGCCAGTTCTGTGGGCACTCCTGCCATCAACAGCGCAGGTGCTGCTCCTCCCACAGGACCAATTCTTGGTGTGGCACCTGGGGTTCCCCCACTGGCTGCTTCTCTTATGCAGCCGAATATTCCATCCCTCACTGGACTTCCAGGATCAGGTCTTCAGATTACAGCTACTGCTGGTCCTACAATTGATACAGTTGGTGTCCCAAGCGAATGTTTGTTATTGAAGAACATGTTTGATCCAACACTAGAGGTATGCTAGATTTTTAGGCTTGTGTTGGTGTTATGATGTATTACTCTTCTCCCGTTCTTATTTGAAGCGTGATATTCCTTGGCAGACTGAAGCAGATTTTGATTTGGACATCAAGGAAGATGTTCAAGAAGAATGTTCCAAGTTTGGAAATTTGAAGCACATTTTTGTAGAGAAGTAAGTCTTTGGCAACTTTACCAAACAGAATCTTTGGGGGAGTTAATCTTCTACACCTGGTGCATGTGCATGATTCTCAGCATGACTTAGAAGGTTATACCTTCGGCTCAGATTTGTGCAGAGAAATCTCTCTGAAAAATTAGGACGAGTTTTTAGATGCATATGCCTGAATTCATCCGATCCCTATTGTTGTTGGGATAAAATTCGCATGACAGGAAGTATATAATCCTCCCTACCTGTCAAAATTTCGAAATTGGTCACCCTGGTTCTGTTGTTTAAGTGTTGTGGCTTGTCTCTTTGCTACCTAAAAACAGGAATAGCGCGGGTTTTGTATATCTGAGGTTTGAGAATACGCAGTCTGCAAGTAACGCACAGCGAGCTCTTCATGGAAGATGGTTCGCTGGGAAGATGATAACTGCGACATTCATGGTATCATATTTCTAAGTGCTCTCTTTCATATGCGGGTTTATATTAGCAGTTCACCTTAGAGAAATTTAAAAAAGAGGCTTGACTTTTTGCTTTGCCAAATGCAGGTACCCCTAACCTATGAAGCTAAGTTCCCTGACAGCAGATAGGATTATGGAGTTGGCTGCTCAATTGCGGATATCACTGGTTGAGGTTTTTGTCGGGGATTCAAGTTTCTTAATTTGCACAACCTATAGGAAAGAGAAAGAGGACCTGTCTAGTGTCTTGCTGCTCCTTTTCCTTTGCCTGCCTTGTCTGTCTTTTCCTGATATGATGGAAGGCTCTCCGTTTCTTTAACTTTTGTCTCTGTCCTGTACTCCCAATAGGCGGTCTTTGTGGGATTGTTGTACCATATGGAGTGAAATGTTTAGGTATATTCTCCTATTGATTTTCCGTCGCAATGTTTCTTCTCTGCCACATGAAGCTGTCGGATTTCAAAGGTAAATGTGTGATTTTTTGTTTACAATCAGTATATCCCAGAACGGGGAATTGAAGAATCGACGAGAAGCACTTAAAAGAGTTATATGAAATTTGAGGAATGGCACCAAGTGTTATT
>JAGVVM010008882.1:0-10888 GCA_019149425.1 Psidium friedrichsthalianum
TTTTTGCTTGAAACACACTTTCCCTTTTAATTAATTTAGATTCAGATCTTCTACTTAATCCTACTGAAACGTCTGTTTTGATAGATCGTGAAATTAACAAATTACCTTTTTTCAGTGCATGTAGTTGTTAGTCCCCTATTTTTGCCATTCCTGGCAAGAACTACTTAAAGGTGAGGTAAAACTATGCCGTCTTAAGGGTTGGAAGGTGCCACAGATTGCCTGTTGATTGTTACACTTATTTCCCTGGTATCTCAAACTTGATACATGTTTTCACACTCCCACCTATGGATGGGCCCGGGCCCCCCGCTGGCTTTCCCATGCTGGTTTGCCTTTACTTTTTCCTTTTTCCTTTTTTGCAATTCACCTTGGTTTTTTATTTGTTTTCCTGTGCTGTCCACCTCACATAGGTTAAAGCCCCAACTCTAAGTGTGAATGGCAAGGGTCTGGAATGTGTCGATCTATCTAATTGGGAAATACAGCCTTTTTTTGGAGGGGGTTTGTAAGTAAGGTGTATCAACCTAGTTGTACAGTAGAGCACCATACTTAAATAGTATTTGTAAGCCAAAATTAACCCTGCTGTCTGCACTCTCAACATACAGGGGTAGCCAAACCCATCTAATTTTTGCGTTGGAGGCTGGAATGGTGTTTCCGTGTTACAAACACCTTTGTGGTCCCCAAGATGTTTTACTCATCATAATATCCTTGCCTGTTTTTCAGGGGGCTTTCAAAGCCTAATTTTCCGCGACCCCCCCCTTCTTGGGCTTGTTCCTTTTTGGGAGCGGTGGTTCCTTAACGACAGAACCGATCCCGTTATTGTGTGAAAAGATCCTTGTTAAGGGATATGGGTGGAGCGAAAACCACTCTCGTTTTATTTGGGTGAATTGGTACAAACTCAAGAATGGAGAGTGGCTTGTGCGGAGAAATAAGGTTCCTCGAGGATTATTTAAGGCCCTTAAAACCTGGAAATCCTGTGCAGAATTCAGGGACACTAGTTCATGTGGGTTATTTTTAAACTATAATTGAGCTGGTTTCGCTAACTTTGGTTCCTGTGTCCAAAGTAATGGCACAATCTGTAGAAATAGAGACGACCGTCCACATAAGTATTTCTTATGAAATGTTTTTTCCGCCCTCCCAAAAAATTTTGGTAAAAGAAATATTTTGAGTGGTCAATAGATTTTGTCCCAACCACTACCCAAAAGTAGCTCTTGGGGGGGGATTCTTTTTATCATTGTTTCACCCCTTTACGCTAAATATAATGTCCCCCCCAGCCGATAACGAAGGACAGGATATAAAGTGAATTTCTTTGGGAGTGTCCAAATGGCTGGAGTTTTGGTCAATCTTAGTTTTGTTCTGGCAGATCTTACTGCATATTAGTGGTATGCTATATCTTCCTTTGTTAGAAGTCATATGTTGTGATGTGAGTTATGAATTTTGTTTTTGTATCCTCTAGTGACAAACAAGTTTAAACCTACGCTTGTAGACACCTGGGAACTGCTGTGAATGAAGTGGATGTCAAATAGAGAATGTACGGTAGAGTTTGACAATTCCCACCTCAACACAAATTAGGCTCATTAGGTTCGTGAAATGGCCTATAAAAATGAACAAACGGACAAAAATTTTATTGTTCTATAAAAATTATAGAATAAATTTTCTCGAAAAGAAAGTATTTTTTATTGATTAATTATTTTAAATGATATAAATGATATTTTTAAAATATATATTTTGAATCACTCATTTTTTATGAAATAAGTGGCACCGGGGGATCCTGGCCCAATTCAACACAGTTAATTTGAAATTGGAATGAGCCAGCACTTTATAATTATGCAGAAATGTCGACGACACTAGGTAACCAACGTGAATATGATGACGCCACGCGAATTATCCACAGCAAAATTAGTTTTTCCGATGCATTTTTTTAGCCTGGTTCAAATCGTGGGATTCGTGCAGAAAATCGGTACATTGCATCTTACATGGTACAAAAGCGGTGATAGATTTTTTTTTAATTTATCAAAATAACATTTCATTCACTTTTTCGGAATACAAGGGAGAAACATCGCAGATCAACTATAAAGCAAAACAAATATTAGATAACTTCAAAACAAAATAAGCTTCAAATAACAAGATAAATTATCAGAACAAAATTATAGGTCACACGTTCAAAAAACACATCTCTGATTTCTTCATATCAAAATTGACGGCCAATCACTGAACCCGTCTTCAGTAATGAGCGCACACCGAAATCTCCATTTGATGCTACGATTTTTCCTTTTGGCAGTGCACGCCTAGGTTTGGCATCCCCAACACCATCACTAAACAAAAAAAAAAAAAGATTGAACGAGCATAAATTTAATATCTGTGAAGCGAAAACTTTACTAAGTTCCTCTAATCTTCTTCAAAGTTGGATTGTTCACCAACGAAATTCAAGAAAAGCGAAACTTCGAAAATATACATGTAGGAACCCCAAATCTAAACTAGATCAGGGATAAAAATCTCTCAAAAATAAGGGAGCAAAGTTTTCAGATCTAGCCTAAATTGAAAGAAAACACTCTCAAATAGGAGAAAAGCAAGAAAGATTAAATAGAGAATCAAAACAGCTTAAGAAAAGAGGGAAGAGATCAAGCTCAAATCATCCCCTAGGTGGCTAGGGTTGGGTGTTTGCTCTAGCAACGTCAGATTAAGTTGTGGAAATTCTCAAGCGAAGCTTGAGTTTAGAAAGACAAAATGAGTGGCAAGATAGATAGAACACTACACAGCTTGCTCTTCAATGTCACTGAACGTATAGAATCTGCGGCCGATTAAATTAAATGTGTATCAATTAAAACTGATACTAATTAGATCGCATTGCAATCGTTTGCTGTTACATAAAACCATCTTCAGAGACGAGGAATAAAATTACAACCAAACATGTCGACACACCCAAATAAAGAACAGTAGATCAGTAAATTTGCTTCTTTACTGAGATCACAACAATCAAAAGCAAGGATGTCAATGCTTGCTAAACAATATGATGTGATGATGAATTTCCGCCGAAAACAAATTGAACCTTTCTCAGATCTTTCTATTGCTACAGAAGACGCTTCTAAGCCCGTGACACTATGAGACCTATGGATCAATAAAGGCTGTAACCAAAAAACTGGCTAATGATAATTGCAAGTCCGAGGGCAATCGCAACTAGGGAAGAGGCCCAAGTGAGCTTTTCAGTTATCCTAGGAACCCGTTCCTTTAGCGCCTGACTGCATGAGCCTATAAACACCGTGTAACTTCCCATTGCAAACACCGTCCCGACCAAGAACATGAGTAGAAATGCCGCACCGGCCAAGCGAGAAGGCAAAGCAAGAGCAGGCAAGACCATCATCAATGCGTCAGGTTGTAGACCGTGAACGATCCCTGTGGCAAAAGTAGCTAATCCAATCTTCTTCTTCTTCAACTTGGGGTTGTTGAGTGTTTCATAGAGACTAGCATCACACTCCCCATTTTCTAGGGCAACGCAGGGGGTGGGGACTTCTGAAGCCTCCCTAATTCCCATAGCACCAATAACAAGTAGCGTAAGGCCCACAACTCTTGTGCCCCATGTTCTGATTATTTCAATATGCAGCCGATCTTTCAGTAGTAGGAACAACAGGCCGAATAGTACCTGTCCCGCATCATGGCCACAGCCCCAAAGGGCTCCAACAGCAGCACTTTCCAAACGGGTTCGACCTATAGAGAGCGGGGCCAGTGCAGCAAGATGGTCAGGCCCTGACAGAGTGTGCAAGCACCCAGCGAAGAAACCTGTCCAGGCACTACTAAGTAATTCTGTGCGAACCAGTCTCGTTCCTACAGCAGCAGCTGATGCTGGTCCGCCTGTCTTGGCAGCACTTTGAAAGGTTGCAAGGGCGGGTGATGCGAAGAATGGGTGAATTAAGGCCACAATAAGCGCAGACAGTAGCACAAAAGTTCCAGCAGTTAATCCCTGAAAAAATGAAACTGATTTTGAGCTTTTATCATGCAGACGAAACCACAGAACTTCAAATAGGAAATTGGAAGGAAGTAGTCCAAACGGTCTACAACAGAGATTTCAGCCCCCTTAATATTTATATGATAACACGACAAAAGGAACGTCATTACTTGAGAGCAGACTGCAATCAATAAGAAAATACAGTTCCAAAAAGTTATTGTGGACATCTTTTCCTCCTGAGTTCTGACCAAAAAGGATCATTATAGAGAAAACCACAGGCTCCAACATCTAAAAGCAGCCCACTCTTATAAAACCAATCTCTGCGATAATCTTCGATGAAACAACCAGAGCATTCCAAATTAGAAGCCAATGTAGCATTTAGCACCATGTCAGCATTAGAATAAACTTCCATTTTTGTTCCTTTGGGAACTGAGCAAGCATTGCAGGACAGGTGGTACTTTCCACATAACCATATGTTCTTTGCTTATGATGTGACTAAACATAAGCAGGCTCGGCAGGTGTTGAACAAGCTGTAGCACTTGTTTAATGTCTTAAGTTGAAAAACACGAAGTTTCTGGACATTATTGACAATCTTGTCAATTCTAATTTGCTTCCTTTTTTGATTTATGGATTGCAAAACTTTACGAATGACGGGTTGATGGAATAAAAGATAAACTGAAATAGCTCAGAGCAGTTCCCCATTAATTTCTGCAGATAACCACGATATCTTTTGATGTTTATTGGGAGAAATCTGGCATAAACTTCCTCAAAACCAACCACATGACATCTCTAGAAGTTCTGACAAAAGTTTTTGTATCTCAATGGTTGTGCAAGAGCAGATATCAACACTGTTCAAAATGCTACAGAAAACTATGAAAAACAAGCCTGGCCACATTCCTTTCCATGTGGCTAGCTCTGAATGCTGGATTGTATTAGTTAGTAAGTATCTAATAATCGCTGCTTTGAGCCTAGCTTCCACCTCAAATGTTTTCCATAGATTAACAGCATCGAATCATCTTATCCGATCGCAACTCTAAATGCAACAAAAGGAGTGTGAAAAAACAAAACTTCGAAGACTGCTCAAGCACTCCCTCTTCTATGGCATCATTGCTTCACCTCACTTCCACTGCAAAAATACCTCCTCCCTCACTTCGCAAAGATAATCAACAGCAACCCTCGTTGCACTCCAAAATTCTTACCTATTGCCAATTCAATTCCATAAAGCTCTTTATTCTGATCGAACAGCTAGGCAAGTGTACACTGTTACTATAGTGTAACTATCCATAGATATGCCCATGATTCCTTCGATGGAATAATTTAATATGTCTAGACTCAGAAGAAGAGCAAAATACGAAAACACAAGCCGCTTCTTCATTTTCCTAGCAGCTACCGATTCATTCAAGCATGAAGAGAGATGCACACAACAAAATACTTCGGTAGAGCAGAATCGGAAGACTGACATGGTATCGCAGCTTCCAGAATCAGACAACATTCAGCTTGAACTCCCAAATTGACCACATTTACGAGACAACCGAACAGGAAGGGCGAACGAAACCATGCATCTCCACCAAAATTTATTACCTTGAGCTTCCGAGAATCTCCAATTGCCGTCGGCCCGGACGGCTGCGCAGCCGGCGGCGATTCCTCCGGCGAGCGGATCGACGGGGACGGGAATTTTTTACCCAACGACTTCGAAGAAAGGGATGGAGACGGGTGCGAATTCCCATGCTCGCACGAGATGGAGCCCATCTGCCGCGAATCGGCCCGTGCCGGCGAGGAGAAACAGAGCCTGGGCGAGCCGAAACGGCCGCCGCCGAGCCGGCCGATCGAGGGCGAAGGGCCGCGCTGGTGCACTCGGTAAGGGAGGGAAGGGGAAGAAGAGTAGAGAAGCCTCTCCATGGCTCTCTCTACCTATCTCTTTCTCCGTTGTTATCTCCCTGAATTGGGCTTTAGAGGTTCGAAGAGATTTCGCAGATTCCACGGAGAGAGAGAGAGAGAGAGAGAGGATAAAGGTTTTTGGCAGTCAAAGATTTCACCAGAAACGAAAGTGGGGTGGATTGGGCGTACTGCTCCTTAATTTTGGATTAAGCATGATTAGCTTGGCCCTAATCTGAGATTACTGATCATGAGATAATTTTTTTTTTGTAAGCTTCATTCCCCTCTGGTTTTGTGATGATTATTGGTGATGATAGAGGTTTAAGTGTGAATCTGTTTGGAGTTAATTGCAATTTGGTTGATTAGGTTAGTGCTGGTTAAGCGTGGCATCTTGAGACTAAGAAGATTGGATCTGGAGATTGAGTTTTGATTTGTCTCTTTTGACCCAGAAGATAGAATGCTCTGCTCGACCAAAAGACGTTGCCAAAGTCGTCTGTCTTACTTGCCCGAAGTCGTCCACCGGTAGATAGAAAGCGTTTGCAAGTATTGTTTAATGCTTGTGTACTTATCGAATACTTTAATTAAGAAGATAAACCATTTTTTTTAAATATCGTCCGTGCATCTTCTATTCGTATATGCCGATAGTTGTCCTTTTCTCCGTTTCGATTGAATGATAGAACCGATAGGATCGAAGCACTAGACATGATTAATTTTACAGAGAATCGAGAATCATATAGTAGATTACAAAATCCTACATGGTTGTGTTAAGGCGGGGGTTGTTATTATGAATGACAAATGCGATCATAACCGTGCGATAATGATCGACATCGAGTCGCGGTGGAGCATTCGTGTCATCTGGCGAGGTAATCACGAACGTAAAGTAGAATTGGTCATGCTTTTCGAGAGCTTCATTTGCCTTGCATGGTAGGCTCATTGCATGTTGATTGCACGTTTCAACCGAATTTGGTGAAGGAGTTTAGGTCACGATCAACACTCCAAACGTGGTAGGCTCATGCACCGCATTGATTACTAGTCAAATGATAGAAAACCTGCGGCGTCAATTGAAGCCACAACACCACAATTGAGCCTTCCACGTCTCGATTCTCACCATCCTCTCTCCTAATTTCCGAGTTTTTCGATGGGCAATCCGTCTTTGAAAAAGAAATCCGTAGCTTTGGCTTAATTACGAAATGCCTTCACATCGACTATTGTTTCGGACTTTGTTGATAGATCAAAGTTCGCTGCGTATCGGCAACAACATACACCAAACGGGCCACCGACTAAAATTCATATTCATATGTACTTTTCACGGATTTTGTTAATTGTCTCCGCTTAACAGGATTTAGATATTAATCGCCTTGCTTACTCATGCAATTTTTTGTTTGGACAACCGAAAAGAGGATGCAAGAACATTTCGTTCGTGCAGGTGAATTAGGAAACCACTTCCTCGGACTTATTCCATGAAAAAGAAGGGTTTAAGTCTTTTCTTTAACAACTCTTACCAACCGCAACCTCCAGGCCGGGACCCATGAGCGCGTGACCTCCGCATGCTCGGCCAACCCAAACACGTGGACCCTTCGTGCTGGCTTGTGCCCGACACGTGCCACAGGGTCTGTTCATGGGCCTCGCACATTGGGCCTTCCTCGGGACGAATAAGCCCGTTTGTGAACGACCCGGGAAGGTAGATAACCTCTGAGCTCCGACGAAAAACCTATGCACTATAGGGGCCCCGTCATTGAAAGAGTAGCCCATTCTCCTTAAGGGTCTGGGCTGGGTGGACCCAATTGCGGAACGGCCCAATAAGCAAAAACTCATATTACGGAGGACCCGATGCATCCGGACACCATCAGATTGGGTTAAACTGTTTGGGCGACAATAATCAAATGGTGACCCGATTACCCGGTCCACTTGGTCGTTGACCCCCCTATATATCATCCACCGAGTTTGGGCGATGCGGGGTGAGTCTGGGCAAGAATACCCCCGTGGATCAAGTTGTGGTTGAAATCTTCCCTTACTTGCATAAACACCACGCGTTGTTTAATTAAATATTAGAATTTGATACTTTCGCATCACGAGCAGAGGCGAGGGCACAAAAAAGAACGAAATATATATCAGCTCAAATTGAATTGTCTAGTCGTTTTGAAGCGGTCTAGTCCCGTGATTAATTAAGATACTCAATCCCATATAAACTATCCACGTCGCCCTACCTTTTTATGTACCATTTAAATTCTCGATAATTTAACACGAGATTAGTGCAACAATATAGCTATGGAAAAGAAAGCAACGTTGCATTTTCTTAGACCGAAGGGAATAGAGCTAGCTTGCAACTCAGGTAACTGAAGAATATTCCATCAACCAATCACACGGGCTTTAAAAGAGTCTTTTGTCGAGATATTTCATGTAATTTTTCTAGCTCGAAGGTGAAATTCCTCGATGACATAAACAAATAAAAAAAGAAGTCATCAAAACACAATTGCCATGTTATAAAGAACAACGCGTCGCGCGAGGATTGTTTAGCTTAAGGAGAGCTAGCTCAATCTTGGAAGGAAAGGAGGAATTATAAAATTTGGATGGCATTGTTACTCTACCGATGGCTTCACAAAGAAAATTTTGGATCACAAGATTTGCTGCAGTTTTCTCTCTAGCCACCAAACTTAGCGAGGGCCATGAAACAACACAAAAAGAAGGATAGATGTTCCCACACGTGTCACCCACAGGCGCAGCCACCTCAACTCCTATCTCTTGCGAGAACGTGAGGTCCAAAAGCACCAACGCCCCCACAACACCAGGTAGCCCCTTCGATTGCATCACACATTCCTGATAAAACCCCATCCAATCACCTCCGCCCGAAAATAAAACCTGGTTAACGCCATCAAATCCGAAGACCGGGGTCAACGGTGGCACCAATCGACGGCTGTGATTCGCGAGCGCCAAATAAGCGCGAAATATAAAACCAGGTTGCCACGCATTTGAATGGCTTTGCTTGCTGTCTTCCGCAGTGGTGGGGGTGAAGACTGAAGTGAAGCAGAGAGGTTGGGCATGGCGAAGCCAGTTTCGATCGAAGTGTGGAACCCGAATGGGAAGTACAGGGTGGTCAGCACAAAGTCCATGCCCGGGACTCGGTGGATCATTCTTGATCGAGCAAGATTGTCGCGTCGAGGTTAGATTGAACTCCCCGAAATCTCGCGTCCTTAACTCGTTCGTGCCATACGGGGATCATAACCTTTTCCCATTATTAACGGGCATTTCTTGTTCTGCGTCCTTGATCAGATATGCACACAGAAGAAGACCATCTTGTCTGTGGAAGACATCATCGCCCTCATCGGCGATAAGTGCGACGGAGTCATTGGGCAGGTAATTTCTCTCTCTGTCCGTCTATCCCTTCCTATCTGGGTCGATTTTGGGGTTATCCGAGAGAAACTCGAAGATGCTCGCTTTTCCCCCGGCAGTTTTCTGAAATGGGTCTCTGGTGGTTTCTGGGGTTTTTGTTGTGTTGAAGTTAACGGAGGATTGGGGAGAGACACTGTTCTCTGCTCTGAGCAGAGCTGGAGGAAAGGCATTTAGTAACATGGCGGTTGGTTACAACAACGTGGATGTCAATGCTGCGAACAAGTACGGTGTTGCTGTTGGAAATACTCCCGTAAGTTTCATGTCGCTCACTTTATCGAGAGACTATTCATCTTCTTTGTTTTCTTCTTACCTGTCTTATTGGATGAGGGGTACTATTTCAGTAGTGTGTTCATGGCTTGACGATCACTCGTAGGAAATGGTTGTACAATATTGTCATCATCCTTGGTTTCATCCATAGCAATTCATGAACTAGTTGCAAGATGGAGTATGTTAAGCATGCTGCAATTGGGGTTTACGAACCAGCACACGTTTTTTCAAAGCTAGAATATGAGGATTAGACTGACAAAGCTTGGATCATGGAATAGAGCATACTGTGAGTGCAATTTGCTTGGCATCTACTCGAGGGAACATTCTTAGTGTTCCGTGTTATGGTGATGTCTGCTACGTCCTGAAATACCAAGGACATATTAGATTGCCAGATTTTACAAACTTCGGCTCTGCCTTTAGGGTTTAATCGTTTAGTCATACAATAAGAAGGTAAATGACATATCTTGAAGTACATGTGATTTATTCATCTAAGCAAAGCACCTTGTACAGTGTGACTCAGCAAACTACAATTGCCAATTTTTGTTTATCAATACAATGTAAGCATTTGTCCACTTCTCGGACAGGGTGTGCTTACAGAGACAACTGCAGAGCTGGCAGCTTCGCTCTCTTTAGCAGCTGCGAGAAGAATCGTTGAGGCAGATGAGTTCATGAGGGCAGGCTTATATGATGGATGGCTCCCTCATCTGTAATATACCAGTCCTCACTTCTCAAAGTTTTTATTATTTACTTGCATTTTCACAGTTTTCATTTCATGTGGTAGGTTTGTCGGCAATTTGCTTAAGGGGCAGACTGTTGGAGTGATTGGAGCTGGTCGTATTGGATCTGCATATGCAAGAATGATGGTATACACTCATGAAGTGATCTTAGCCGCTCACCCATAATAAGAGAATTCATTTGGATGGGTTTACTTGGCTTATTGTGGTTGTTTTTCTTTACAGATCGAAGGATTTAAGATGAACCTCATTTACTATGATCTTTACCAATCCACTCGACTCGAGAAATTTGTTACAGGCACGCTGCGAGCCAATCTATTGATGCCAGTCAAGTTCCATCCTTAGATTCTAATTTTGCTTACATAATTGTGGTTTCAGCTTATGGTGAATTTCTAAAAGCTAATGGGGAACAGCCGGTTACGTGAGAAAGAGCTGCAACTATGAGTGAGGTTCTCCGGGAAGCCGATGTGGTGGGATTTCATTGCCAAAACTGTATTAATTTCATCATCTGCATTTGATCATGAAATTGAATTCTGTTTCTAGATAAGTCTTCACCCAATCCTGGACAAAACCACTTATCATCTCATCAACAAGGAAAGCCTGCGACCATGAAGAAGGTTACTATTGTTTGTTAATCCCCTTTCTTCTTCTTTGACAATTTGATTTTGTGAGTATTTAATAACTT
>JAGVVM010008883.1:0-20138 GCA_019149425.1 Psidium friedrichsthalianum
GGATGCATCGCAGGGCACAGGATAGGACCGTCCCCAACAAACCAAACTCTATCTTTCAGACAACTGGAAGAGATCTGAAAGATGTTGTACCGGAGCTCATGCAGAGGAATGTGAAACGCCCTCCATCAGTCGGTAGAGATAAAATGCTCCCCACCCCTCTATGTACCTGGTGGCCGATGATGACAAGTTTTGTTGCCCAGCTCCACCAATCAACGCTCCCTTCCCACGTCATGGGAAAATTCGTTTCTACGGCCTCATCGAACCCTTAGTTCATCCTCTTTTTGCGATTGCCGATGTGGGGTGCCCATGTGGTTCTATTTGTTTTGTTAAGTCTGATGGCGAGTTTTTTCCCACTCATCGGCATCTTCATTATTCTTATTGGGGGGCATCTAGTTTGTAGCTCACTCCTCTATTTTATGCTTCCCAACTGTATTTAGAAAATAAAGCTTCAACCGGGAAGGACTATTCTGGATTGTTAGGCTTGGATGGAGCAAAGCTGAATGCAAATGAAGGAAGGAGACATGCCTTATAAATGCAAAAGGTTCAAGACAATCCCTTGTAAGTCACTTTCTCTGCCATGTGATTTGCAATGCTTTAATTGTAATTTGGTGGACATATATGTCGCATTAGAGGACATTATTAGCACTTTGGTGATATAAGTAACTGGGGGAAGCTCGGGAAGGAAAGATGCAGACAATCCTTGGCTTGTATTATGAGGTAACGACAAAAGGCCACTGCATAAGAATAAACTGATGGAACAGGTATTTAGCGGATTCATTTCCGATGTGCAACTCAAAATGAAACCTGTCTAATCTGAAATCACTAGGCTCGTGGGATAACAAAAACAAATTTAAGTCAAAGGAAAAAAATTCAATATACTGCTACATTGTTATTGCCAATAAAACTTTCTTGTTAGGATCTGATAAATTTTTGGACGTTTTCTAATGTCGATTAAAGAGCATGTCTTTGTTCCTCTAGTTGTCGTTGACCGTGCAGTTGGTCTCCTTCTATTGCACAGCATTGCTTTGGCCAACAAACTCCGTCTTCGTCGCTGTATCCTTCCCAAGAACACAAAACAAGAAAAAAGAGCGTCATATTCTACACATTTGGAAAAATGTCCATGTCAAATGGAGTTGGAGATTTCATTGTTAAAGTACATGAGAAAATCGTAATTGCTTGTATTGCTCATGGTAGAGTACCAATAGGTATACAAGATATTGCTTAAACGGAAACGGAACGAAAATGGTCTACCAAATATCTTGTAATACTAATTAGATAAAAGATCTACCAAATATATGCTAGCTACAAAAAACAAAAACGTAAATGCTAACCAATGCATAAGAGATACATCAAATATTAGAAAATCAGAATGTAAGCTGCGTATGGTAAGATTTGTGTCGCGAACAACTTTTGGACAGAAACACTTTTTCTATTTCTGTTCCCAGCAACGATTTCTGGGAAATAGAAACGCGATTTGTAACTACATAAAGTTTCTGTTCTCGAAACCAAAAAAAGAATAGAAACACGTTTGGTGTAACTGCAAAAAAATTTTGTTCATAATTTTACTCTTTGTAAAGGTAGGACTTTCAATTGATTTTATTACTTCGAATTTTTTTATTATTTCAAAATTGCTTTCTTAATTATTTTAATTTTAATTATTTCGATTTTTAATTATTTTTTATTTTATTTTTAATTATTTATTTTTCAAAAAATATTTTTAAATTTTTAATTATTTTTATTATTTTCATTTTAAATTATTTTTATTTTATTTTTAATTATTTATTTTTTGAAAAATATTTTTATCTTTAATATTTATTTTTTGAAAAAATTTTTTTAAATTTTAATTATTTTTATTATTCGAATTATAATTATTTTTTATTTATTTTATTTCCAAAGGCGACACGGCGGCCGGGGCGGCGACCGAGACCGGCGGACCCACGACCGGCGCGGCGACCGGCGGCAGTGATTTCCCCCCCCCCCCCAGGCTGCAATAGTCGGCGGTCGGCGTGCCGAGTACCAAACGCGGCGATGGGGCGAAAATATGATTTCCTTTTTTTCAAAAGAAGGAAATCGTTTCAACACTTTTCAAAGAGTTTTTTTCATAAGAGGAAAAATATTTTCCAGGGTTAACCTATTTTTCGCCCCAAACACCGAAAATCTGAAAAAAACATTTTCCAGGAAGCCATTTCATAAAAAAACAGAGCCTAAACCTCTAGATAAATCTTCATAATACTCCCTGTCCCCAAGTTGGCGCATGGAGACCATGAATGCCCAACTTGTCGAAAATAAAGGTAAATTAATCTGACCCGATGCCATGGTACCAAATGTCTTCTAGTTGGAGTCTAGTGCGGTACATGCTCATATCTAAGGGACCAGACTGTACATGTTCGCGAATAAAGTGGCAACCATCTCCTATCTCGATGTTCGTTGTTATTCTTGACATACTGGGTTTGCCCCGTGATGTGTAAGATAGTTTGGTAACAAAGAACATCGGTTGTCGTGCAAACCCCGAGAAAGGCAAGAAAATAGCGCAACCAAATCAATTCACTAGTGGCAATTGACATAGCGTGAATTTAGCTTCAATAGATGCTTCAATAGAGGACCGAAGAAAACTATGATCTACCTTTTGGTCTCCAAGACACAAGACAACCTCATGGAAAATGTAACCGGTAGTTGATCGCCGCGTGATTGGGTAACTCGTGAGTGATCAGCGAAGTTATAAGGCAGTTAAGTGAAGCGAGACGAGACAGGAAACATAATCCATTGTCCTAGTCTTCCTTTCGATATCGAAGAACCTGTATAGTGGCTTCCATTACTGCTCCTTCAGTTCCTTCCTAAACTGGGAAGTATGGGAAAATAATAGCATAATTCAAGCCGAGTGATAGTGAGATAAAATAGAGTCCACTATCAAAGATATCAGTGGTCTGTCGTGGCAAGTTGCTGTAGCTAATCGATGTTGTTCTTCATCAGAGAAATAGCTGATTTAGCTCTAGCATGTCCCATCCGATAGGATGGAAAGTACGTAAATTCTTGGACATGAATAACCCTAATGTCATTCGCGCCACTTCAATTCCCAACATGTGATTTAGTTGGCCAAGGTCCTTGATATGAAAGCATTCATTAAGGTACCGAGCTGCAACTTTCTTGAATTATTGTCGTCTAGGATGAATCCATCACCAACACGGTAAAAAAAAGTACATGAAAATATGTGAATCAGTAATCTGCCTGCATTAGGACTTTTGTAGTCAACAAACATGGATTCTAGGCCATTCTCGGGAAAACTGGTGGAACATATTGTAACTCCTCATTCAAATGGCCACGTAGAAATGCATCATTAACATCCATCTAAGGCAACTTCCGATTACGAGCCAATGCAACTACAAGAACCGTACATTGGACTGGTTTAGCACTGGTGTGAAGATTTTTGAAAGTCCCCGCCCTATATTTGGGTGAATCCCTTTGCAACAAGACAAACTTTACATCACTCAACACTACCGTCGACTCGACGGTTATTTTGTAAACCACTTGCATTCTATGGATTTCTTACCCTCCAAACCAAAGTTGCTAGAGTCCAAGTCCTATTATCCTTGAGTGCATTAATTTCGTGCTATCACTTTTCTCCACAAAGGATTTTTTTTTTTTTGTTAATAGGCCTTAGTATAATTCTACACTCAATATCAGAATCAACAACAGGTAAAGAAGTAATCTGAGGCACAATGTATCATTCGCAAGAAATAAACTTCTCAATTAGATATACCAGACCTGAAGATATCGACGGGGTGAGATGAGAGTTGTGATCTTCGTTTGGACAATATGACACAGAATCTCAGAGTGAGTGGCTGTCTGTTCTGTCATGCAGGCGAGTTGGAACTGAAAATTGGTCATTGGACTGCTTGTTGGGTTGCTCTTAACGTAGACCGCGCACTTTGCACTCATACATCACTATTTGCGGATTTTCTTCAGAAACTTGGACCGGCAACCTTTCTTATTCCGACCGAGGTTGATCGCCAGCTACGAGAATGCCCTAGCTCACGAGCTTGTGTCAAGAGAGGAAATGAGGTTTGACTTCTTCTATGCAGGTTGCTGAGCAAACAAGAAAAATTATCTTCATAGAAAACAACTCATGAAATATCAATAATTCTTCAGTTACATGCTCGATACCATGTAATATTTTGTTAGACTTATGCCAACTTACTAAAAAGCTTAAGCTATTAGATAAAACATAATATTGTAATACTCCCCCCTCACACTAAACTAATTTTAGTCTAAGCCAAGCATGGATATATAATATATATCTATATATATATATATATAATATATATATATAGATATATAATTAGAGAGCCAACTAGGTGCCTAATTTGAACTCAATACCTCATCCCCTAATATAATGAGAAAATCGTAATTTCTTGTATTGCTCATTGTACAATCGAACATTTATATAAGATATTGCTTAACAAAAAAAGAAAATAAAAAATCTAACCAATATCTCTTACTTATTATAAAAAATCTATCAAATATTATGCTAACTTAATCTATCCTCCCAAATGATAACCGACACACCACATATTAGAAAAAATAGAGTGTCTTCCATAATATTACCTTTACCTCCTGATGTTACAAAAGTTCACGACCGCTTAGTTAGTCACGAATGATACCCCTCGCCTGCCTTGCGATCCTCCCTTGGAGAAAAGGTCCTGCTCTAGTCATGGATCCAAAAGCCGTTCAAGCAAGCATTTTGTTGATGCGGCACACTTAGTACAGCTAACAACTACGAAGCTCATCAACAGGTGCATGATAAAATAGGCCAATGTCATTTGGCGTGAAAAAAAAAAAACATGTGGATTTCGATTAGGACTTGTCGTTTGCTTGGATCTACAGTTGATGAGCTTCCCGCATCTGCTACGAAATGGACAATTTAAGTAAGAACTGCTACCGTGACCTAATCTCTTAAGAGGTGTTGAGACTGTTGAATCTTTCATTGAAGTCCTAATAACAATGACGAGTCATCAATCAGTAATTTTTCATCCACGAGGAATAGCAACGCCCAAGATGATAAATTAGTTAACTATCATTCATGACATGATTTGGACTTGTGACATCCTAAAAGATAATAGCACATGACAATTAAACCGATCAGGATCGATGACAGTTGATTGTGCATTCACCACCCTTTAAATGTTTTTCATGAACTTGTAAGAGAGCGGGCGACATGAAGAAGATAATGTTCCACACCTTTAAGAATGGATAAATAATGTCATTAAATTCTTTATCAATGTTATGGTAAGCTCAGTAACGTCAGACCCTCTGACCTTCGGCACCACAAGATGGATTCTGAATAAGCTTTCTAGCTTGTACTTACGGTCCCTCCGAATCAAAAGCTAAGTCTTCCTAAAGTTGAAATAATTCGATATTTTTTTTGGGTTAAAAGATATAATTAATAAATCTCACAATAACAACACGCTTGATTTTTCTTGAATTTGATAGCTGATCAACAATATTTTTTGACAACATTGCGATTTGGACCAAATTGGCCTAGGTCAAATCGTGAATTCGGCTTAGAAAAAGCCAGACCTTCTTCGGATCGGTCAATTGGAAACTATATACTAGATATGTTCTTAAATTTCCTTTCTTATTTACTTCAAAAGTTCCTACTTTCCAACAAACGATTCTCCTTTTTGTTCCAGGTCTAATTAAGGATCTCTGGTCAAGTACGAAAATTTTGTTGTTAAGAACGTTACGTTCACATAGTGTTCGGTCAACCGTGAGGGAAGTACATACGACTCCTGAAATAGGTGCTTTGCCTTTGTAGTTTGATTGACAAATATTTTGATGTCAAAGGACTGATAGTTATTTACGAAGTTTTATCCTTGATCTTTTAGTTTGTACAATGTGGCCATTGATAACTATTCCGAAATGTTCAATCTAGTCCCTAAACTATAATCTTATTCAATCTAGTTCCTCCGCTTTTCATAAATAAAAAAGTCAAAACCTTTCATATGCATATTATGGCTGGAATTTTAGAATATCTTTTCATTTCAATGCATTTCCTAAATCAACAAAAAAAATAAATATGACTGTCTTTTTTTTACTTTTTGCATTTTTTGGTCCTTATGAATATACGATAGTTCCATTTAACTGTATTTTAGCTTATGATTTCTATAATAGTAAAAATAGAACTTCGTTAGTGTTATATTGATTTGACATTCCCTTTTTTTTATAAATTACATATTTAATAATTTCACAAATAAAATGCAAACGCGAAAAATTGAAAACTATATCTATCTTAAAAATACGAACTAGATTTAGGTTAACATAGCTGTAAATGAGGTCATATTTTTAGTATTATAGAGATCATAGGTTAAAATACGCTTAAATTCAATACAGTAATGTTTATAAAGATTAAAAAAGGTAAAAATGACAAAATTGTAGCATATTTTTTTTTTGTTGATTTAAGAAATGGATTGGAAAGAAAAGATATTCTAAAATCTAGGCAATAGTATAATCATGAAAGTACCAAAGGTTTGTTTTGACATTGCGATGGAAAGTGGTCTAGATTAAATAAAATAAAATTTAGACATAGTTTAAAGTCGATATTAAACAAATCAAAATTTTAAGGATGACGTTGTACATTAAGTCAAAATTAAGGGACTACTCATATCATTTTTCCTCAAAATAAAGAGTACATTTTTTCTTTAGAGTGAAAGCCACAAACTTTCAATTTAGATCTGTCTGGATTTGCTTTTACTTATTCCAAATCTTGCCGCTCAATTCGAAAATTCAAAACATGGAGAACTTCCAGAGAATGTAAATGTGGCCAAATAGATTAACGTCCGTTTATAATTTTTTAAGCTTAAACAGATTTTAGGGTACGTTTTGCAATGATTTTGATCCCAAAAAAAATCAATCAATTCTATTTAGAATTAATTTTTTCTAATTATGTTCTCTGGACGAGTTTTAGAAAATTAGAATATATTTGGTAACTGTACAAAAATTCTATTCCCGAAGCATAAATGCGTTAGGTAATTGCATATGTGATGCCCCAAAATATCACGTGCTACATATGCTATCTCCAATTATATCTTTTATTAATTAATAATATGCGAATGCGTAATAAAATATTGACAACATCCCTGAAAAATATCGCATGAGTGTAATAAAACATATATTGCTTTTTTTTATTAGTAACAATAGTTTAGCAAATACACATATCACGATTTTTGATATCACAAAATATCAGTAGTCAATACATCACAAAACACCACTCAAAAGTACATAGACTTAGGACGAGCATCAGGTCAATGAGCGTCAGGTCAACTAACACCTCTACACCCATACTATATCAAAAGTGAGCTTAAATATTAACCAAGCCACCATCCAACTAAAGTGTTGGCGGCTACCAGCATCACCTCGTCCCCTCCATCGTCATGTCTGGGGAACTATCCTACGAGTCTAAAAATAAGGAGTGAGCTAAAGCCCAGTAAATGAAATATTCAGGTCTAAGATAATAATAAAAAAATCATCTACCACTCGACTTGGTTTGTAGCAGTCACCAGGCATTTATAATAATGTACAAATGCACAATTATCCGTTTTACCATTTTTATATTGACTTACCTTCATGGGCCAATATTATACATGCCTTACATCACTCGTTCAAAGCAGGAAGATGACATGTTATTACATGATACATCAATATCATTGAATCTTATTCACATAAATGAATGTATGTACATGAGCATGCATCAGGTTACTCCATCTTCATCCCAATCACTCCCGGACATTCCAACTCACGGCGCATAGCAACTCTGTAGCATCCCGATACACAAGGCATCTCAATTCTTGAGGCATCCCAAATAATATCGGGGCATCCCTACACATGGAGTGTCACCCCCACCATTATGTGGATGACGGAATATTTCTTTAATACTATCACGCAGTAATGATGCACAAATTATAGTGACTTTTTCTATGCAACGTGTATGCATGTAATAATACCCACTCACCTCTTTCCATGACCACATGATATTAAAACGAGCATCTTGGACTTAAAATGCTTTTGGAAATAGAAATTGACAACAGGATCAACGATTTCTAGTAATGATAAATGATTTTTATTCGTTGCAACAAAACACTAGAAAGTCTTTTAGAATTCAACTTACCCATTTTCAAAACATGTGGAACCATAACAACTCAATCTATTATTTTCAAACCCAAACACACTCATCATTGAAAACTATCAAGCAATAATCCATCAAGTCAAGAGTACAAAGTAGATATCCTAACTTAGCACCTAGAGTTTTCACTTATCTAGAGGGGATAGGAATACAATTTAGCTTGGGCTGCCAAGAGCGAAAGAGCCTTTACTTGAGGATGAGGAGATCTGAGAAGAAATGGTGGTGTGCAAAAAATGAAAGGGTTAGGTCCTATTTACACCTTCACCCTTGGCTAGGCATTAAATGCCTTAATAAATGAAGAGGTGTACCAATAGGATTGTTTACATGGCCTAAACTAGAATAAGGGTGGCACTCTAATTGGCATTATGTGTCCCTAATGTAATGATTATAGGACAAATGACTTAATCACTTAGGACCTTTTTGTTTCACTATGGGCAACAATGGTCATGGTGGCCCCGCCTAGATCTGGGGAAGGCGGCCTCACTCGCAACTGGCAAGCTCATGGCCACCTTCACTCATGGCATATGCCTTGCTCTGACCATCGCCATGCAACCAACTGTAGACAACCCTAGTGACCTTGGCTCAGTGGAAGGCGATATCTAGGGAACCTCATCGGCTACATTGGAAAGAACAAAGAAAAGAGGAAAAGAGAAGGGAAAAGGAAAGGCAAAAGAAAAAAGATAATAGAAAATGAGAATTTCAAAATATATATAAAAGAATTATTTGAAACATTATAAAAAAAAACGTTTACGTTAGCGCCAGCCATACCACACAAATGATCGATGTTCACATCAACAATTTCTAACCTAATAGATCAGATGGCTCAATGATAAAACGTAAAAATATTTAAAATTAAATTGGTCCAATTGAAAGATTTATTATTACATTGGTACCAATACAATATGTTTAAAACTTTTTTGGCGCTTTAAACACTAAAATATCATATTGTTCACTGTAATTATCCGCACGAGGGTCTCATTTAATCCTATGCACGATCGAATTCCTCAAGAAATAAAATTCCAATTCCCACGTCCTTCATATTAGGAGTAAAATCAGAGTACAGATGTGAATTCCACATGGAATAGAATTCTTCAAGATATGCAAAATTGAATGATTGTTATAGTTAGGATTGGATTTCCACTTCATATTTTTATAACCAAAAAACAATCCAAAACCCAATCCCATCGCCGATGCAAGCGGACTCCACTTCCGATCACTAGTTACCGTAATCGATTATAAGTACATCTTTTTTTCGCTTTTTGTTAAAGACCAAAATCTTTTGAACGTTAAACAATTGAGAATGAATGTCACATAAAATAAAATAAAAAATCTCTTAAAACGGAATCTACTTACATATTCCTTACCAAACAAAGTAGATGAATAGTAAGGGTGATCGGTTTCACAGGATGGATGGTTTTATCCTAGAATCGAGAACCATCCGTTAGAGACCAGTTCTGCAAAATGCGAAACCGTGAACCAACCGTTTGTTTCATGGATCCACCCGAGAACCGAACCATCGGTCCGGTCCGGTTCTTGGTTGGATCTTGATTACAGTCCTAACGTTACTCGCTCGTTCCATGAAAAAATTAAGTTGAATATTAATCCCACAAATATGACTCATAAAGCTATATAACGGTAGACTTAGAACTTTTCTTTCCTTTTTTACCTTGTAAATCAGAATTCTCAGCAACCCAAAGACACTGGCTAAGTGACAATTTGCTCACTGCACTAGAAAAAGAAAGAAATGTGCAATTGAATTGTACAACAAGAGCGACTGAGTGTGAAGAGAATTGGATTAGGGTAGGATCTTTTTTCATTTTGCAGATCTAAGCTCTTTTTTTAGGATGAATGGGTTAAGCATTTAAGAGATGGTTTCATTAAAATAATTGGCCCATTTATATTATATAAAAATCGATTCGGTTGGGCCGGTTGGATGATTCCCACCCGAAATCGGGAAACCGAACCGATACCACCGGTTTTGGAAAATGGGAACCGGAAATCGAACCGTACCCACCAGTTACGATTCAAAATTAGCCGGTTGGGTCCGGTCCGGTCCGGTCCGGTCCGATTAGATCGTGGTTTTTTTGCTCAACCCTAATGATAGCATGGGAACCAATTGGTTTGCCTACTTTTACCTCTCAAACATGATACAATTCCCATGGTGCTCATATCATCTTTCCTCAAGCCTTAACAATCATGTGTGATATAGCTCAAGGTTACTTGATTTTCTTTTGTGGTCCTCATGAAATATCCTTTCTTTTTAGCTAGTCGTTTGAGGTATAACGCTTTTTCGAAATATCATGAATAGACAGTACACGAGCTATCCATTTCAAAGCAATCACGAAAGTTTCATACTTCACTATATTCAGTTCAGCTGGAGCAGTATAAGCCCCACCACCGTAATTTCATCTGTATGTTAGAATCATAAAACCTTTTCATATGATGTGTAATACTAAGATATCAATCGATCAGAAGTTTGCTCAGGGATAGCTTGACTGGGCCCCAAAGCTGTAGCCAGGAAGTCTGCACTTCGTTACTTGGTGCTTCTTCTGATGACCTGACGTTGCGATGGAGAAAATTAATTGGAAAAATATGATCATAATAAGGAGCATTGGTCCCTGTTATGGTCAAAGGATGCGACCCAACCAAGAGGGTAAATAGTCAAAAGTTGCCTCGGAACTAAGTCTTCGTCCGAGACTCTTTGCTTGGGACTCATTTCAAGGCGAGTCTTTTCATGCAAAGTGTCCAAAATAGTCGTGGGGCTCCTCGTGCGCGCACATTCCAATGTGCTTTGCCACATTTCCTTCGATGACATCCTCTTTAACATTTTTATTTTACCGCCTAAAATTACTCTTAAGATTGCTCGGTAAAAGAGATGAGTCCTTCAACCCAGAGAGAGAGAGAGAGAGAGAGAGAGGAGTCATTTTACCTAAAATGGGCGTTCATGTCGTTTTGTGGCAAGACCAAAATGGAAGTTTATTTGCGCAACATTGGTGGGCTATTCAACGTTCGAACTGGCATAAATCCAGCGGCGAGCTCTGAGGAATGATGATAGTACTCACACTGTAGGAATGATACGGGAAAAAATTACTACAGAAGTATTAAACATATTGCACATGCCAATTCAGTATTAAAATCTTTTATTTAAAGAATTTAGCCTTAGATTTTTTTTTTTTTTGGTAAGGGCCTTAGATGTTTTGATAATTTGCCAATTAAAAACCTTCAAATCAGTCTTAGTAGAAAATCACCAACATAAATGTAAATCGTTTGTCCTAAGTGGCACAACTAGCGCGAAGGCTTGAGTGAGGTCATCGTGGCCTCACAAGCCATGGGTATGGGCACAAAGGACCTCAATAGATCTGTGTGAGGGCCTTTGCAGCCACACCAACCACGGGTGAGGGCTTCCTTCTCCCAATGGCCGGTGACCTCCCGGCCAAATGAAAGGAAAAAAGAAAAAAAATAATTCATATTCAATTTCCTTTTTTTAAAAAAAATATAAGAATCGTATGCATTAGCCTTGGCCATGCCATATAGGATGGTATGTCGGCTAAATTAAAAAGTTTATCATTGAATTGATACGAGTATAATAGGTTTGAAATGTTTTTTATCATCTTTCCAAATGTTATGATCCTCAAGATTTTTTAGTTAGATGGAATACATATGTGATGATGAAAATCGTTCGGTGTAGACATGCCAAAATAGATGTTGACAAAAATCGACAGGCGCTAGGGTGATCCAACTTTCAGACGATTAGAGAGCGATCAACATACACGCCTGGAGTCCAAATTACACGAAAGATATAAGTGCTTGGACTTAAAAGTGCAATGCAACTTAAAGACCAAGAAGAGGAGTTGCGCGAGTGTCTTCCAATATCATCTTCACAAGTCCTCACTTCCCGTACTCTTAGAGCTAGCTCTTCTCGCGCGCATCATTTAAATTTCCCTCATTTCGACCTACATAATTCTAGGTAGAGCTCTCTTCCTTTACATGGTTCTAGGTCGAATTCTTCACAAAACAAATTAATTCCATTGTTATATGAAGCCCACACTTAATCAAAGTGGAGGACACTCATAACTTATGAAAATGCCCCAACGGAAATATATATATAAAATTGGGTACTACCAATATGATTAGATAGGAAATTTCTGATTTGGTTAAGTTAAATTATTATATTTGGAAATGACTCATTATAAGTGAACATAGACCTATGTTATCACTAGAAGTCATTGGTGCCTAATTTAGGATATAGAGAAATTTCTTCGCTATAAAATATGAAATGGAACCACTCACTAGAGAATAGTTTGATGACCTCGAGTGTAATAATCAAGTGTGACTGCTGGAATAAATGTCCAAAAAGTTATGAACATATTGTAGAACGGTCAATTCAGTCATAAATTTATCAATTGTGCCATTTAGTTATAAAACTTTTGATGATTTGCCAACATATTTCTTTCGGTCAATTATAGCTGACAATCAATGACGTGGACACCAATCGACTTACATGGCATAACTGATGTTGATATGGATGATTTTTGAAATTTTCTTTTAAATATCTTCTATTTTTTTTTTCTTTTTCTTTCTTTTTATTTATTTCCTTTTCTTTTCGCCAATGGCCAGTCTTAAGTGATGCTAGTAACTGGCCACAGGCTATGGCCAGTGAGGACAGCCCTTACTTGGGTTGCCTCGCTAATCTAGCGAGAGTGGCCCCCGCTGGCCATCACTTAAGACCGGCCATTGTCTATGCTAAAAAATAAAATAATGGAAAAACAAAAAAAAAATCTATAAAAAAATTCAAAAATCATCCACATCAATGGGTGGCCATGCCACATAGGCCAATCTATGTCAAATTCAACAATTTTCAGCCAAATTAAATTGGCATATCGTTTTTAGGTTTAACAATAAATAGGCACAATTGAAAGATTTGGAACTGAATTGGCCATTGTACAATAAGTTTAAAAAATTTTGGATAAGTTTATGATAATTTTCCCTGTAACCGCTCAATGTGGTAACCAATCAGGGGCGATTATGAAAACCTCGCAAGGGCTTGGACCTACAATGGAATTTAAGAAGTCACAAATTCCCTCAAGCAAATCATTGGTGTTTGTCAATACATAAAATGATACTCCTCGTGATATTTCTAAAAAAAATTTTGCCTTCGCCACCTAGAAATCTAGCAAGACTTGCACCTTCTCCAAACCATCTTAGTAAGTGGGACCAAAAGAGACCCGAACAAAAACCGGCGGTTGATCCAGTTTGGTCCATTTCTCGATTGCATAAATTAAAACTCAATAATTTTTGGTCCAGGACTCTAGAAATAGAACTGAACAGACAGACCAATACGTTTTCATGAATTTTAATTTTATTTGTTGAAAAATCTACAACGAAATCTTTTAAACTCTCGTGACTCGGAGACAATTATACTTGGCCTAGCCAAAAGATCGAGAATGGTATGCCTACTTTCATTCCCATCCCCCACGCCTCTTAAACAGGCAACATGCTTGTCGCCTCTCTTCTAGCGGCCGACGTGGGACTACAGAGCTCTCTATTGCTGTGCACGATCACTCCATCTGTCTCCATAGCAGCCGATGTTGGGATTGCAAAGCTCTCTATTGCCGTCCCAAGCTCACTCCCTTGTAAAAGCTACCCCTCACCTGCAAGAGTTCCAAAGCCAGGCAAATGCACCCAAAGCATCCGCGCTGAGAGTCCTACGTCAAACGAGAAGGTAGAGAACTTAAGAGGTATGTGAATAAAAGCCAAGCCATGCGCTGCCAATGCATGCTTTTTTTGACCCTTTTGGCTAAGGTCAAGTGTATTATTTGTCGAAGTAGTATGACTTTTTCGTATGAGCGAATGTGTTTATTTGTTCTGTTGAACACCTGGGAATGAATGATGATTGATTCAATCTGGTTCTAAGAGACTAAGCACCTCTAGAGTCAATCTGGTTCTAAGCACCTCAAGTGGTCCAATTTTCGGTTCTCAATTGATCTACTGGTCCAATTTTCGTTCTCAATTGATCCTATTGGTCCAATTCCTGTTTCTTGGTTTCTTGGGTGAGATCTGGGAACCAATTGTTAGATGTATGTCCTAAAACAATCATGTAATAGTTACATGTTACGAATTTAAGTTATACTCTCAATTTCTATTTAATTAATGAAAAATTTCTTATTTGTCCAATTAATATATATAAATGATTCATAAGATCATTTGTGACTGAATATATTTTTAATATGTCAAGAATCGGAGCAACGGGTTCATAGTTAAACTGAATCTTTAAACTTTTCGATAAATTATTAAGTAGATATTAAGGATTCTTTTAAGACCAGTATGTTCTTAACTTTACTTTTAAGGATTAGATAATGAGGGAATGATGTGTCACAAGTCATTGGTATTTGATGTTCGAGTTAGAATACAAATGCTATATGAGACAAGTTCACTGAAATGACATGCATTGAACGATTAGCAATATGGAAGCTTTTGGCATGGTTAATGACTAATTTCATGCTTTGGTCTTGTGTAAATAATCCATAGACATGAGGCATAATGTTCATTTGTATGTTGGATGGTAATTGCTCACAGGTGGCACTTATTGTCAATTTGTTTCTATACGACATATGAAGTTACATATATGAGCAAAATGGAATTTGTCTCCTTGTTACATGCAAGGTATAATAATGATGTGTCCTATGTAATCTAATCATGACACTACATTGAAATTAACTGTCGGGATCTGTAACCAAGAATGAATTGTTTATTCTCATAAAAAATGTGGGTCAATTAAATTTGTGTATAAGATCGAATTGGTAGATTGATTAATATTCTTGGTCTTTGTTCAATCATGATATAGTAAGACAGAGGGATTGAATTTTACCATAACTAAAGCTGATGGATTCATTATGTTATTAAGCATTCACACTATTTACATAGCCGTGATATATCGGTAGATGTCACTCATGGCATGTGGGATCTGGAGGTAGATCAAGACAATCAGTTCCTTTTGGAAGTAGTATACATTTTACTACAAGCTAGTGATGAACCTGGGGATATCACACACCATAACCAAGTCAAGATGACGTTGAATAGCAAAAAAAGATAATGCAAATTTGTTTGCAATCATCGTGACCGAATTAACTTGGGCTGAAATTAAATTAAATGGAACTTAATTTCTTATACTTTTGGTTACGGCGCATAGCATATAATGCACACGCAGGCCCAAAGTGGACACACATTGATGGCTAAAAAAATATGCACATCATAAAAAAAAAAAAGGTTTTTCTCTCTTACTACATCTTTGTTTAGCCATGATAGGAAAATCAGGAGTGTAGAGAGTTGTATCTATAAGATTGCTAGCACAATTGAAGTGTGATAGTCACAAATTCTTCTCTCATTCAAAGTGGGATTAGTGATATGTCTGAACTAGAGGTCGACATTTGTGGGGCTCGAACTGCAAAATATCTGACCAAGTCGCTTTGCTCACACTACGAGAGGTAATCCGACTAATCCCGTAAGTTAGTATGATTTTTTAATCGAAACACATGAACAATACATTTAGAGATATATGTATGGATTTTTATTTCGCTGCGTTTATGATTATTATTTTGTCTATATATGTTACATGTATCCCAACACCGATCACCTTGACGCTTGCCTCCATTTTACTCCCTGCTGGGTCAAGTCAGTCCTCCAAAAGGAGTTTTCAAGTGCAAACCGCTTTAAAGAAGTTCCCAATTTTTTTTTTTAGGTTTACATCTGATATGGATCTTTAAATGTCGTACATGCCCAGGTGAGCGCGCTATATACATTCACACAGGCAGAGAGAGAGAGCATTGCAAGGGGCAAAGGCTTGACCCCGGCCACAACACCTTGAGAAAATATTGATGAGCTGTGGCGACAAGTCACCGTGCATTCGCGGCCAATCAGAGGTCACGTGGATCTATGTGACAAAAAAAATTCGATGAGAAATATTTTGCTTAGCCTACGTCACAATAAATGCAGTGAGGACCATTGAATATTTATTGTGACAGAGGCCACATGGCCTCTTTTGATTGGTCAGGGTTGCACTGTGACGTGTTGTCCCTAGCCCATCAAATATTTTTCCCGCTTGGGGTCACCTAGGAGTGAGGTAGAGAGAGATAGAGAGAGAAATATCTCAAAACATATACTCCCGCGAATAATCCACATGCTGAAATGAAATCACGCACGCGTGCAGGATGCACCCTAGGGTTTCCCATGTCAGGGCGAAAACGGTTAGCCTATGCTTAGATTTTTTAACGGAATTTGAAGAATATTAAGAAGTTAAATAATTTTGGTCTAATATCAACTTACTAAAGAAAATTATATGGAAATTATCCAAAAATTCTAAAACTATATACTTTTTACCAATTCAGTTATAAACCATTTAATTTTACCAATTGGGTTCTAAACATTTTCATATTTTTGCCAATTTAGTCTATCGGATTAATTTTGGCTGAAAATCGTTGACGTGAATACTAGTCATTCTACGTAGCTATGGCTGACGCTAACATTGATGTTTTTCATAAAACTTTTCGAACTTTTTATTCGTTCTTTTTTCTTTTTCTTTTTCTTTCCTTATTTACATTTCTAGCCAACAAGGTCACCAAATGACTCTTGTTGGCCCACCAACAAGGACTACGACCCTCACCTAGTCTAGCCAAGGGCCACCGCGCCCTCGCAAGATCTAGGCTAAGGTGTTGGGCCCTCACCAAGATCCAAGAGAGAGCACGGAGGTCTTCGCCCATGGTTGGCAAGGTCATAAATGTAAAAGAAACAAAAAAAAACAAAATGTAAATGAATAAATGAAAATTATTAAAAAATTATTAAAAATTACCCACGCCAGTCTCGGTTGTGCCATATAGGACGGTTTGGCCTAAACATCATTACTTTTTTGCCAAAATTTGCTGTTGAACTAGCAAACGTGAAATTGTTTAATGATTTAGGAATAAATCGACAAAGTGGCATATGTTGAGGACTTTCTGGGAAAATTATGCCGACACTTATATGAGGAAAGTTAATAAAAGAACTCATTCATCATGAATGAAAAACCAATACATCTTTGACTGAACAAAAATACCGTACAAGTGCCCTAGGGACGATTGTACGCTAATTACATCCGGCGCAATGTTAAATGAAATTTAGTGTGTTGGACACTGTCTACCCACCATGATCCGGAAGATAAACCATCGTAGATGCCTTCGAGTTTAGTATGTCATGGGGCGTGTGTAAAAGAAGTCTGAAATCGAGTCTGTCCAATTTCCAATTTCAATTTACTAAAAAGTGATACAAGTCTGGTTTACCGATTCTAAGTGTGGAACCGCTTACCTATCCATCCAAACCAAACTGGTATATATATTAAAAAGAAAAATTATAGCTCACTTTCAGTGAAACTCTTAAATAAACGAACGAGCGTACCCTCGTCTCGTCGCACTGAGGCACTGTCGGAGGCACTTTTTTTCAAGACAAAGTGATCCTTGGGGTGCGTCTCCAGTCGTGCCTTGTGCACACCGTCCCCAGGCTCGTTGATCGTTCGGGACTACTAGCTCACTTCATCTTCACATTGCAATTAGTCATAAATGTGCAATTTTTTTTCTCTAATCTACGACAGCTAAGGCCTCTGAGTGTGATCTCTCTAGGGAAGGGAAGTTCCTAACGATACCCTAGTATGGTTTAAATAATAACCTAACAAGAACAGTTTAATTTTTTCAAATATTGATTGCGCATATCACGAGAGCGGTTTGTGGAATGAAAATGACATTAGAATAATCCAACTTAGCGAATGTCCCAAACCCGTTTGTATATCCATTCGTAGAGTAAGGTACTTATTACTATACTTTTGGTGTCTAATTGACCTACTGAAAATAGATTAGTAACAACTTCAAATGAAAATCTTTTACATGTTAACATTTGAACCATAATTGAGATTGGCACGAAGTTGAGTGAGTTTTAAATTTTGACTAGAAATCCATTAGCCAAGTCCTTTGCCCTTGCAATGGCAAATCTCGAGCTACATCTCGTCTAATCTCTTCATGGAGATCCTATTAGCTAATTTCTGAAAACACCCCATAAGTCTTCTGGTCCACCAAAAAATTATTTTCCTCCAAAGCTTCTTGAGGCAGTTGGTGGGCACCCTTACTTGATCCTCTACTACTGTGTATATTGGTTTTGTCGGAGAGAGTTTATTGCGAGCGTCAGCTTTTTGTGAGAAACAAGAAAGATAAATTTAGGAATCTCTGTGCAGATGTTATCTTATCGACAAAGTTCGAGTTTTCCTACTTTGTTCCCTTCACGATTCCCTCTGCTTTGCATCTTATGCCTTTGGCTTAACAATTGAAGGTTCGTGCTCCATATGGCAATTAGAGATGGAATAGGTGAGTTTAAAATATATATTTTAGTTCAAAATACTTGTAGTTGTTAGTATTCTCTATTCTTCCTTGATTTTGGTGGTTTCTTGGGTCACCATTTCCTAAATTCTAGGGTTAATTGTCCAACAACTCTAAACCTATCGTATGACAGCAATTCAATCATAAACCTTTTAATGTACTAATTTAATTTTAAACATTTTGATGATTTGCCAATTTTAGTCATAATTTTTTTTTATATCATTTAGTCCTAAATCTTTTCGAAGATTTACCAATTTCGTCATAAACTATTAGTTGATATTTGGCTACAAGGATTATATTGAAAAATTGTCAAAACATTTAGAACTAAGTCACATCATCAAACATAAAAGGTTTATGATTAAATTGATAAATCGTCAAAGTTTTAAGACTAATTAACACAATGAAAGGTTTTTGACTGAAATGGTCTATGTACAATAAGTCATGACTTTTTGGACAAATTTGCCTAAATTATGTATTCTATTGTCTATATTCTTTATCCATGTACGGACTTTTGATTATGAAAAGCTAGAAACTATTCATAACGGCTTAGGCAACGTCAACATAATAAGTTTTTTGCTCTTCACCAGTTGTCAAGGATACTTTGGCTCGTTCCATCGTTCCTCCATCTCTCCCGCATGATTTATGTTTCACATTCATACGCTACTAATTTTCATTTTCTATACTCGAGATATCCTATTACAAGAAAATCGACATAACTCATGTAATAGGAGTATTTATGCAAATTTTCCAAGAGTTATATCCCAAATAGCGCCAAACTGAACATATATGATAAATTTCCACCAGACAAACTAATTTTTGTGACATTCAAATACCCCAAAGGTGTACACCTATGACTAATTTACTTTTAGTTATGTTTTTATTAATTTTTTACTATTAAATTGTTTAAGCTAAATGACACATGGTAATTAGCGTTTGTACCGTTTTGGGGGTTTATATCCTCTTTTTGTCACGGTAATAGACAGTTTGAGGTTTTATTGGTGGTCAAACTTAGTATGTGGTAAATTTTATCACAAGTTTACTAATTTGAGTTTGTTTTGGTCAAAAAGTTAGTTTATGGTAAATTGTCACTGTCATATTAGTTTGGAGTTTTCCGCGATATCACCCTAATGTCAATAACCTTGAGACGTGGTTCCAAAGTTCAAAGATCAATCAAGGGAATGTTGATCTCATATCTAATTGCTCGTTTGCAGTAATAGAGTAAGTTATAATGTCATAACTATAATTATAAGGTAATAGGTTTTACTACTATTCCGTTTTTGGTTTCTTAACGTAATATCTATAACATGTTTGGGTCATGAATAAAATACATGATTAAGGGGGAGTATCACCACATATACCAAGATACCCTAGCAAATCATAATTAGAGGGGATATCATAATATGGCTTTAATAACACCCATATATATACTTGCACTCTATTGTATCAATTTTTTGTAGATGATTCAAAATTTACCGAATGACTTTAATAATAAAATATGATTGTTTTGAATAGATATCATCTATAAATAATTTTATATTTATATCCCTTCACATGGGGAGGGGGGGGGG
>JAGVVM010008884.1:0-18771 GCA_019149425.1 Psidium friedrichsthalianum
CCCGCAGCGCGCCCGGTACTGCCCTCGTCCAACAGAGCAGGAGCAAAAGAAAATGAAATCAAGTCCTACTTTCCAGGCTCCTTTTGCGCTCCTCCGTATGCAGCCAACTATACAACACCCACAGAATGGCGCCATAAAACTTCCTCAAACACAGAGATGAAAAATGGATGTGCCGCCTTTGCACTAGGCAAACACAAGGTGAGAAAATATCACCTTCACCATTGGGTTGTCCATGAAATTGAAATTATACCTACCTTTACACAGGTGGACATACATATTACCTTTACCATTGGGTAGTAATGAAGTGAATGTGTTACCTCTACCCTGGGCAAAACAAAAGTGTTATAAAAGACAATTCAAACTAAATCAAGTGTCTCATATAAAACGAAGCCTTGAAGGGCAATAGAAAACATGTACGATTTTCCTGCCACTAGCAAGAATAGCCTAGGCTAACCAGTGTAGCTGTATCCTTTCACCGAGGCAATATTTTAAAAAAAACAGTATGTGAATCAAAAAGGCAACATATTTTCCAAAATTCAGAATTTGCTTCTATTTTCAGGCTTCACGGGGAATTTTGTCAACAAGAAATCTGCTCACTTTGGAGGAATTTGATATTCAATGAGGAACCTTTAGTCAAAAAAAAGACTTTCACTCAACCTCTTTGAAAGTCATTTGACCTGACCTTTGGTGTGGTATGAGAATCCCCTCAAACCAACCTTATTTACTTGCAAGGGTTCCATATATTCTTGCAATCAATATGACTTGACTAATCTGCGAGGGCTTATAAAGACCGTGATGTAGCTTGGTCAAAGGCTTAATAAAGGGGATTATATGAGTCGGGGCTTTGAAAATAAATGTGATATCATCAGCTACTCGAGATTTACAAATTAGGAACCTACAAGTTGAAATAGAAAGTCTTTGTTGGCAGTTATTTGAACAATATTTATAAAAATTTTAAATTCTAGGTTAACTAAAGTTGCCAATAATATAACAAAAGCCTTGGTAAGGGAACTCCACTAGCTTACGAAATTGAAACTAGCTGGTGGATTTTGAGGGTCTCCAATACTACCTTCAAATGTTGTCATGTATCTCTAGGCTCCTCGAGTGCACCGGAATATCCGTCTATGGAACACGATGACGAACTTTTCCAGAAACTCCCTAAACCATTGATCTCATTAAGTCCTGATAGTAGGCAAGAGCATTTGTCATACCAAACGGTATAATAGTAAACTCTAATGTCGATAGTGTGTTCTAAATGCTGTCTTTGGTATATTTCTTTTTCGATCCTCAACTAATGGTATCCTATCCGTAGAATCAATCTTAGAAAATACTGAAGATCCCTGTAATCAGTCGAACAAATCGTCGATTCTTCAATAGTGGGTACTGTTCTTGATCGTCACTTGATTCAACTGTCGGTAGTTGATACACAACCTCAACAACCTATCCTTCTTTTTCAGAATAATACAAGGCTCCCACGGCGACACACTGGGGCGGATAAATCCTTCATCCAGTAACTCCTGTATCTGCACTTAAGCTCCTTAAGTTCCAATAATGCCATTCTATATGACGCCTTGAAATCGGCTTAGTTCCCGGGGCTAGTTCAATAACAACTCTATTTCTCTTTCTAGAGGCAATCCTGGCCAATTCTTGCAGAAAGACATTCGGAAACTCACGTACAACAGCAATATCTTCCAACCTAGTCTCTCCACGAACGCATCCACTACAGTTGCCAAGTAACCTTGGCAACCGCACTCCAATAGAGTCGCCTCTAGTGATGAAATTACTACAGTTGAGGTTCTTCCTCGTTACCCACAAATTCAAAGTTAGTCCGTCCTATGGGCTGAATTGAATCGTTTTACGATAGCAATCTACCGTGGCCCTTTGCTTCGTCAGCCAATCCATTCTGCAATATTAATTAAAATCAAACATCTCCAATACAATCAAATGTATCTTATCCTCATGACCACCTATAACTAGCTTGCAACTAGGACAACCTACAGCAGCTACTACGCTATCCTTTAACGGCATAGAAATCCTAAGAGTAGTACTCAACAGTTTCAAACTCAAACTAGCAAGCGTAATGAATTGCTCAGCCACAAAAGAATGGATAACACTAGGATCAAATAAGGCATAAGCAACTGATCGTGTAAGAGGACCATACTTATGACAGTCAGCGAATCCTTCCCCTCATCTTGGATGACAGCAAATACCCTCCTTGCTCTACGATCGGTTCTGAAAATTTTGCAGTGCACTCCTCCAAACCATCCTCCCTACTGCGGCTTGGCCTGTTGTCTTTAGGAATAGTCTCTCACCTAATGGCTGTGTGGTTACATCCAAAACAAGCTCTATTACAGAACGAGCACGAAGCAGACAAGTGTCTCTGCCGATACAGATGGTAGACATCTTCTCAGTTAGCACCGGCTTACTAATGCCACCCTTCCGATTTAACAGAATATGGTGTTTCCCTCCAAATATCGCTTCTTTCCAAATCAGTTATCATTCCAGCCCGAGGCGCAAATCGTGATCCAGATGCAACAGCCCTTTCTACTAGATCCCGCTCTACCATTTGGGCCCTTACAACTCGTTGTAGTCCTTCAAGTTCAATGGCACCAACACGCTCTTCAGCTCGGGTTTCAACCCATCCATGAAACTTCTTACCTTATCCACAGGGTCTTCTATCATCCTTAGTGCGTATTTGGACATCTCAGCAAACTTGGCCTCACACTAATCTACCGACAGCTGATTTTGGTGCAGACGAAGAAATTCGGTCATCTTCTATTCCCTCGCGATGTCAGAGAAGTACTTACCGTTGAACGCTCTTATGAAGGCGTCCCACGTCGGGATCATACCTTCGAGAAAGACCCTATCCTTGAAGGCTCTCCACCAAGAGTTCGCATTCCCTCGCAGCTAATAGACAGCTAGAGTGACCTTGTCTTCATCTAAATACCTCAGTAGAGAGAATGTCTTCTCTAGTTCCTCAATCCACAAGATAGCAGTCTCGGGGATCTCCATCTCCTAAGAACTTGGGCAGCTTCAGCTTTAGCTTTAGGAACTGCTCCACCAACTTTTGTGTTTAAATCTCATTATTCCCAGTCCAAACTGGCACGTTTCCCTTTGGGACCCCACGGGCAGCGGCCTGATTTCTTATCTGATGTCCCATCAGATCTCTTAGCACTCCTAGCACTTGCAGGATCACATCAATTCTCGGATCCTCTCTGGCGGGTCTACCTTGAGGTACTCTCCCACCTTGGTTGCTCATTTCTTAAGGATGTACGGGGGCCTGCCTACCCTATGGCAACCAACGATGAGAAGGCAACTCAATAACTCAAATAAAAACAACAATCACATGCACAAACTTGTAGTCCTATTAACTATCCCAGTTCCATTACTCCTTTATCAATTAGGCTACGACCGGATGGATCAGACTGACTATACTCTGATACCACCTTGAGCGGGGATGTCACACCCCAATCCTCGAGCATATGTCATCCCTACCACATGCCTCAGGTCAAAAAGATAGTGTCACAGGTACGCTAATGACAAACGAAAATTTCTATGCAGGCGAAAACGTTTAAAACTAAAAAAAAAAAAAAGACAGGAATAGCAGAGTAGGAAATTCTATATCCATTAATTGGCCATATTTCGATACATAAGTAAAAGTAGAATCCCATTTTTCGGGGCGGCCCCTAAGATCAGCAAAAAGGTAGGTGAGTTAGGAAGGATTAGCTACTTATCTACTCCAAAAGATGTACTATTCTACCCTCGTACTCACCATCAACTAAGTCCTCCAAAATATGGCCAAACTCCTATGATTAGGGAGACATGGGAACGTTCGTCCAAAACCTTGGATGGGTAAATCTCGATAGATGTGTCGAGCTCGATGATAGGCTCGGGATCCACTACCTCTCCATCAGGTGTATCGAGGTCCATCGGATCCCAAACGGGGACAAAAGGGATCGGATTAGGTGGCCTCTCAAATTCTCGAAGCGAGCTGTAGAGAACGTTACCAACACGCAATAATCAGGCTTTAAAAAGGTGAGCTATCAAGCAGTCAAACCCTTCATCCACCCAAATCGTGGTGACGTGCTATTCCCAGACTCGATTTATGCTTGGGACTGGATAGGGCATGATATGAAATGACTAGTCAGTAGGGACTCCGAATCTGATGGGCCTCTGCATCACTGAGAATCTGAAAATGGTAACCATAATAGGGTAAGAAATAAATCTCAGTGAGTCGACGCCTAAGCCCGACCAAGACGTTAATTCATTTAGGCAACCTAAACAACAATATATCATAAAAAAAAACAAGGTATAAGTTACATCGCGTACCAACTTATCATAATTTAGTTCACACATAAGCAACTCGTCTGAAAATAATAATTACATCGTCCAGACAAACAGCCAGTATTTTACAAAAGCAGACAGATCCTAGATTTCTCTTGTACTCCAGTTATTAACAGTCACAGGGTTCATCGTATACGATTGGTGTGTTTAAACACTACGACTAGCAGTGTTTTTCTGGCATGACCAGTTGTCTTCCCTTACTTTCGGCAACGACGTCTGATAGCCCGTAAGATTCATACGATTAGCACGGATTTTAAACCCATCATGTGACCATACACACGGAACATACCACTAAATCAATTTACATTTTATGTCTAGACACGAATAACCAAATCCTTACATAGTCAAATATAATCACAACTTCAGGCAATCGGTAATAATATTAGCATACCATGCTTAATTGTTCGAACTAACTACAATGGCTACTTCGACTACTAGCGGTTCGATCAAATAATTCATTGGCCACTCGGCCATGACTAAACGTTCGCTTGTGATCAATAATTGCTGTCAATCAAGTAGTTTGATTTCCAACTAACCACAGTCTACTTCGCTATTTGACCTGACTTATTTAATTGTGACCATTTAACCTAAATCCAGTCTCTAGTTAATCCGGCCGCAATTAATCTACCTAAACACCTAATTAAACTAATTATTTAATTTTCGAATGTAATTAACGACTTAACCGAGAATTAGAGGCTAACTCACTATGACGTCGGTGATGACAAACAAGCACCGGCCAATTTGACTAGTGGTGGCAAACTTCGACAGGCGGCAGCCGGTGGTAAGCGGCGGCGATGATGCGACGGTGCTCAGATGGCTAATCGGAGCACAACGAGGCTAAAGAGGGGCTGGACAAAGGCTGGTCGCGGCGGTGCTCCGGCGAGGACGACGGTGACGGCAAGGTGGAGCAACGGCGACGATGAGCTAAGCTGGAGGAGAAGAGGGTGACAGCGAAGCGAGCTCAAGCTACGACTGGTGCGACGAGCTGGCGGCGGCGGCGTCGGTTAGGGCGGTGATAGCGCAGTCCGACGGCAACGAGCAACTGGAGACGATGGAATAGTGGAGGAGGTGGTGACTACGACAGTGAGGAGGAGGTGTGGCGAGTGACTGACAGTGGCGGAGGGAAGGACAGCGCAATAAAACGACGACTGGAGTAGCGGCTGACAGCGAACGATGGAGGGAGGTGGCGATAGAAGAGCTCAGTTGGGTGGCATCAAGGTGAGTAGAGGAGAGGGGAGGAGGGAAAAAGGGCCTCGGCCTTGAGGTTCGTGCGGCCAAGGGGGATGAAGGTGCGAGAGGGGCTCAAGCTTAGTGATGAGGATGACGGGGTGGCGGCTGGTGCGACGACGAGCTTGGCTAGACATAGTGGAGGAAGTGGCGGCTAGACAGCACGCCAGGCGGCTGACGGAGGAGCAGCGGCGGCGACGACCAAAATCTGAAGAAGAAGAAGTTGCAAGGTTACAGCCAAAAGGAAGAAAATGTTCGGCTGAAGAAAGAAAAGGAAAAAGGGGAGGGTTGTTTTCCAAGCTACAATGAAAATGAGAAAAGACAAGTGAAAAGAAAAGAGGGGAAAAATGATGGGTGCTCAGAGCAGTTAGCGTTGGGGCAGGCGCATGGCAGAGAGAAGAAAACAAGAGGGGAGAGAGAGAGAGAGTTGGTGGGGGCAGCCGAATTTGACAAGAGGAGAGGGATAAGCAAATTATAAATTTTAAAAAATTTGTGCTCTAGTACATAAATTCGGAGAAATGAGTATTAGGTAATTTTAGGATATGGTGAAAATTTCGCATAACGAATGAGGAAATTTTTAGAAATCTCGCAACGAGGGTTTGGACATGGCTAGGTTCGGCGAAAACGGAAAAATTTTTACAGCGCGATTAAATGGAGTAAACTTCTGGCTGGCACTCCAACTAATTTAAAATTTACGCCCAAAATCGTCCCTTTTTCATGAAAATCCAAATTTTATTATTTTGCAGATCTTAAAATTTCGGGACGTCACAATGTTCATTTGGACATGTTTTTTCATGGCACTTCTTTTTGACGAAAATGCATTAATTAGATCGTGCAATGTGTTATACTATTTATCGTGTGTATCAATTCTGTTGAGAAATCCCTTTGACTTCCAATTTTCTATCAAAATACACAAATATATCAAATTCTTAGTGAAATGATATTCTACATAGAAAGCACAAAACTTAATCCTTCCCATCTAAATCTTCACAATAGACTAAAAATTCAAGCACATCATCCAAGCCTTGGATTTTGATAATGGGTCATTTTCGTAAACTCCTCGATTCATCTTTTTAAAGGGAAACCGTAAACACGATACTGATAATCACAATCAATAAAAAAAATTAGAAAAATTATTTCATGACCATACAATCATTTTACAAAATACAAACTCTCGAACTCCTTAGGCTTCTCTAAGTATTCTCTAAATTTTCTAAGGTAGGTTTCCTAATTTGAAAGATCCAAATTTAATTAAGCCTCGAGGAGTCCAATTATCTTAAAACTCTTTAAAATTTTCGGCCGCAAGGGATGCATATGGGCTTGCCGAAGTTTTCCTGTTCTTGTGGGCCTTGACGCACGTTTTTGAGCTCAATTTAAGCTCTAATTGATTAATTGATAATTAATTAAAAGCCTTTAACATTTAAATTTGCATAAAATGGGCTGAATTAAATCTGAAAATAGGTTTAGGGCCCCCTAAAATTTTCAGCACATATCCCCAGGCCTTAGCTGAATTTTTCATGTCATGTTTAGTCCGATTGCTTGTCAATTTAAGCTCAAATCTTTGCTGTCAGTCCAAAATAATACAAAATGCAATGCATGCATAAGAAAATTAAACATGAATGACAAATTAACTATTTTTGGGAAGAACTAAAGTGAGTTCTAATTTTCACGCAAAAATTAAGTGATTAAAAAAAGTTAGTTAAAATTTAGGTGTCAACACCATGAATCTTATCAGATTTGATTTAATCTATGTACTAAGGTTTTTTTTGTCCAACTCTATGTACTAGGTTCGTCGGGTAATTTTCGCATTCGGGAGCTGCTTTCTATTTATGTCAATCATCAATATATAGCCATGTCTAGGCCTAGCCTTTCAATGTATTACATGTACGAACATATCTTTCACCGATGTGCAATAATTATAAGTTTAGGATGACAAACTCGTACAAGTTATGATGAGGGACAAGGTTTCCATGATATGCAATTGATTTTGATATTTTTGTAATACTCTTCATGAATTTTATTCGCAATTATGGCACACAACGTAACATTTTAATCGACATAAATGTGCCGACCCGTGCATGTCTTAATAACTAGCTACACAGCTATTCGATTAGTTCAACAACTCCCATATTTGTTGTAATTTTAATGGTCATTACCCAAAAAAAAAAATTACAAAAATTAGAGCTCCTAGATCGCGATCCTACTTGATGACCTATCAAAGAATAAACAATTAATCTGACAATGTCAAAAAATAGAAGTTTAAGCATCTTAGGAAAAATTCACCTAACTGAAAAGTCATTAAGAAAGAGGAAGCACTCACGCGGTTCACTCTTATTTTAATCTCGCAATTTTTTGTTAATTTTATGCCAAGTGGCCAACCCTTCGAGGAGCTATTTTTCATTACAGCTCTGTTTATTTCATATAATATGAATCATTTGAAAAATATTTTCTTAGATAAATAATCGTTTGTATTGTTTGAAATAATTAATCAATAAAATAATTTTTTTAATCATTGACAATAACTTATATCTTAAAAATTTTGTGAATGATAGAACTATTTTTCATTCTTTTATTTTTATAAGAGATATAAGTAATATTTTTCAAAAATAAATACAACCTAAATGACGGGAGTATATTTCACAGCATTCGTTGACTCAGTCTGATTTGCACGTCATTTTCAATTTGTCAGCCGCAGAACCTTCTTCTATGTGTAGACGAGACTGAGAGATATTAATCTTCTAAAGAATAATTAAACGTCGATGTGCTAAATCAAACCTTAAGCTTCTAGAGATTGTGGAAACTTCACCGAGGACTTCCCAAATAAGTCGTCCATTTGACACTTTCTTTCGTGACGTTTTAAATTACCTCTTCATAGTATCCCAATATTGACTTTCTTCCTATAGATTAAATTGGATTGTGCTCGACATTCGGATAAATCATATCAAAAAATGATACCACAAGTGTCATGACTTTACTTGACGCTCACTTGAGTACTGTAATTTTTGTAAGATGTGTACTTCGAATGCTGTAAATTTTCTATTGATTTATGACTTTTGAAAAAGGTCACAACAAGGGGCAGAAGCCTCCGATAGCATCGCACTTGGGTGAACATTCTCAAGAATTATGGCACTTTCAAGTTAACGATTGGAAAGTTATACGAATTTAAGTGAACATTTCGCCAAAGTTGTGGCATTCAAGTGATTTATCGAAGAATTATGACACTCAAATGAGTGTTTTTAGAAAGTTATAGCATTTGCGGTGTTTTGTCCATAATATTATTTTGAAATAGATCTCGACTCAGCTATTTTTTGAGAAACATGTCATCTTTCTAGAGCATAAAGTCCATTTGCGTTTCGTAAATTAAGAGGATTATCTATCCCAAGAGATGTGGGGGGTCTCCTTCTCAACATGAAAAATTCAATGATTTAAGTAGAGAAACGAAAATTCTTTATCTGTATTTATCTAAGAACGACTCATACCAATTTGGACCGGCACTAAAACAAAAAGGATTCGTGTTAGAACATGAGCAATATCGGAAAATTCACAAGAAAAAATGAAACAAAAGGGTTCTTCAATCTATTGAACAAAAGCATGAAATTACTAGGACAAGTATCGTGCTCTAGTTTCCTTTGTTGTTTTTATTTTCTGAATACTTATTGAATTTTATAGGAAAAATGACACAAAAGTTCCATGAACTTTGACTCAATCTGCAATGTTGCTCTTAAACTTGTAATTTGTTCAATATGATTGATGAATTTTTTATACATGTTCAATTTAATCCATGGATAATACGAAACCATTCAATGTTGTTCATCTATTCATTCTAGTTAATGTAATTTGCTGATCTGACTTCCAATCTAGTAGGATTAAATGGTGGACAAAAAAAAATTACACATATATTATCTATTGTAAGATATTCAACTCCAATTAGAATATAATAGTCCTTTAATTATTTATTTATTTTTTCAATCTATAATAGTGACTATCCATGTTGTTTGATGGCTTAAATATTCTCATCTAAAATTTTTTTTGGTCAAATTTTATCTATAATTCAAACGTACAAGATTAGAAGCCAAATCAACAAATTCCTTTAAAGTAATGGAAGGATAATATGACATATTTTCCTATAGTTTATAGACTAGATAGAATATTTACCAAAAATTTAAGGGCCACATCAAGCAAACTAAAAGTTCAAGGACAACAATTTTTTGTGTGATTATTCCCCAGGACAAGTGCCATAACTTTCGTACGGGTGTGCCATTACTTTTTTTTTTCAACCAATTATGTACCATAACTTCTAAAAAAAGTTCACTTGAGTGCCATAATTTTGAATCGACCACTGAGTGTCAATTTTTTTTTAAACGTTCACCCAATTGCCGTAAATCCAATGTGGCATATCACTATAGTGGACATCTTTAAAAAGTTATGACACTCAATTGAAAAGTTATATGGCACTCAAATGATTGAAAAAAAAGTTATGATACTTTAGTGAACGTTGTACATAAATTATGACACTCAAGTGATTGTGAAAAAAAAAGATTATTACATTCAAGTAAGCGCTAGAAGAAAGTTATTACATTTATGGTGTCCTTATCTCTTATTCCCATTTTTATATTAGTACAATTTTCTTGGACGGAACATTCTTGTCATTGGACGCTCGGCCATCATTAAACAACTCCCCAGCAAAAATAAAATTTAAGAAAAGCGTAGGAAGCGAGGACAGGCGACTGCAACAACGGCTAGTGAAAGCGAAAACGCGTTTCCTCTCTCTCACCTGAAAGTGAAAGCAAAATGAGAACGACAATGGAGACGTAAGAAGTTGGTGAGAGAGGAGAGAGAGAGAGAGAGGGAGAGGGAAGGGTCAAACTCAAAAAAGAGTTTCAAACCCGCCAATATCTTGTCACCCATTACCCCCCTTTTCTGTTCTAACCACTCCCAATTTAGCACGCATCTCACCTCAATACTCTTCGCAACCATCACCACCTCCATCTGTCTCTCAAGCTCTAAACAGGGCAATCGCGAGATGAAGATGAAGGTAAGCCGTCTTTCTCCATCCCCTCCATTTCGTTCTTTCTTTCTGGTATTTTCCCTTTTCCGACGGTTCTCTAAAACCCCCCCAACCAACGATTTCCTTCCGTTTGCTTCGCGTTTTCCGTTTCAGAGGGCGGGTTCGTGCGTTCTTTGTGCTCTGTTTCTGCTCGGCCTCTTCGCTCGCGGTTTGACCCTCCAGGTGTTCCCTCAAACGCCTAAAATTGGAAGGCATTGTTAACGGCAGGGTGATGAAATCGGCACTGGTTCTGAATGCCTGCTTGTTTGAATCGCAGATTGGAGAGACGTGTTCGTCGGACAGCGCCTGCGACGCCGGCCTGAAGTGCGAGACTTGCCCCGCGAATGGCAACACCCGTCCCAGATGCGCCCGGATTCAACCCCTGATCCCCACCTCCAAAGTAATTTTTAAACGATGAACTTGCAATTATTGGAACGTCGAATTCTGTTCTTCCTTGGGATAAATTTGGGTTTTAACAGGTGAATGGCCTGCCGTTCAACAAGTACTCGTGGTTAACGACCCACAATTCGTTCGCTCTTTCTGGTGTCAAGTCGGACACCGGCTCGGCTCTCGTCGCTCCCACCAATCAAGAAGACTCCATCACCAATCAACTCAGTGTACGTTCGTTTCCTTGGCCGTGTTTCTTTCTTGCTGATTTATGATTAGATTTTAGGTTTCTTAGTTTGACCTGTTCTGGGTGACTAGTAATATGTTAGATTGTTGCGTATAGCACCATAACTTTGACCTTCCAAGAAACAAGAAGAAAGCAAAAATCACAATGGGCTGCAGGCAATATATGAAACTTTCAAATGGTGCTTCTAGATGATTATGATCTTGACCGACTTGCTTGACTTGGTATCTCGTCATTGTGGGCTAATTTGAACTTGACATATCCAACGGTTGTGACTTCTTGGTCCTCTTGAGCTGAGCCACTCAAACCCAGGAGCTGGCCGGGTTTCTCGGCCAGGTACCCTGCACCTCTCTTTTTGAGGGGTTGAACCTTGACGTGAATGAGAACGCTAAATGTCCTTCATAAGTTTTCCTATTGTGTGGATCCTGTTTACCGATTTCTTTTGTGATTAGTATTCACAGAGTAAAAAGGATACACACAGAAGGCATTATAATGTTGCAATCGCGGATTTATTCATAATTTTATCCAACATTTACCACAGCTTGACAGAAAGGTTGTACAGTAAAACATGAGCATGAAATAGTCCCTCTGCCATATCAATCCCTTTTATCCATCTATCCCTGGACAATTTCTACTATCACTTGACCAAAATCATGGAAATGTCACTGCTTAGATCGTCACAAGACGACATCTCAGTGCAGGCAATATTAAAAAGAAAAGACAGCTCCCATGGTTTGTCAAGATCACTTAGCTTCATTACGCCTTCTCTCTTTTGCTTTCCTGGCCGTATGTTTGTCCAGACATCCTCCCATGGTTTTTTTCTAGTTTTAGTTCCTTGCCAATGTGGTTAGTGCTTACTGATTTTCCATGCTGCCAAATTTGTTGAATGGAGGGTTTGTTTTCGCTTCTCATCTTAGAGAGTGGTGCAACAAGAGAAACGATTAGCTTTTTATTTTTATTTTTATGACACACTTCATGTAGCTTTACCTTGCATTATGGTACGACGACCAAAGCAAGCAAAAAGGTGTGATTGTCGTATAATAAAAGGAAAAGAGAGCTCTCCCCATTTGCATGTTTCTTTCTGTTGAGTAATATGAAACAACTTTGTGAGGAAATCAGTCGACGAGGGTAGCAGGAGAGTTTCACAGAATGAGGTTGCGAAGTTGAGGATTCAAATCATAGGTTGAATAATAGATAGTAGAGAAACGATTTGAATTTATTTGAGATGATCATGGAAACCATTTTCAGTTTCTTTTCTAATTATGGTCAACTTATCAATTCTGTTTCTAGTTTCTTTCTTTTTTGAAAAAAAATCAATTTCTTGGTCCCTGTTTTTCTGGTAAAAATTCTCTCTATTATTTAATCTGACAGTCTGATTGATTGTGTACATAGAATGGAGTTCGAGGGCTTATGCTTGACATGTACGACTTCGAGAATGACATATGGTTGTGCCACTCTTTCCAGGGGAAGTGCTACAATTTCACCGCCTTTGTAAGTTTTCAGTGTATAAGTAGTATCAAGAGATATAAGAAAGACATTTTCTGATAACTGATCAATTTTTCTTCCTTCAGCAACCGGCCATCAATGTTCTTAAAGAGATACAGACGTTCCTTGAAGCAAATCCCACTGAGATAGTCACCATTTTTATTGAGGATTATGTCACTTCAACTCAAGGATTGACGAAGGTCTTTAATGAGTCTGGTCTTAGCAAGTACTGGTTCCCTGTATCTAGCATGCCCAAAACTGGCGGAGATTGGCCTACAGTGGATGACATGGTCCAGCAGAATCAGCGCTTAGTTGTTTTCACTTCTAAGTCGTCAAAAGAGGCTACAGAAGGAATTGCCTATCAGTGGACATATGTCGTGGAAAATCAGTGTAAGACTCGTTTTTAATTTCATCTAGACCCAATTTAGCTGATTACATTTTGAAATTTGCTCTAGCTTTTTTTTATGAGTGTTACGTCTGGGATTATTAATGTAAGGGAGGTCTATAACTTATTCATTACAGACGATGTGAATTTGTTCAGATGTTGATGTTTTCTTGCTTTCCATGTTATGCTGACTTTTAGATGGAGATGAGGGAATGGTGTCTGGTTCGTGCCCAAATCGTGCTGAATCTCCACCAATGAACTCCACATCAATATCTCTGGTTCTGGAGAACTATTTCCCTGATACTCCAAACGCATCAGCAGCCTGTATGGATATTCAGCTTCCTTGATTAGCATGATGAATACTTGTTACGAAGCGGCCAATAAAAGGTGGCCAAACTTCATTGCCGTCGACTTTTATCAGGTTTTGTCTGGAATTCCTAGATCTCTCTCTCTCTCTCTCCCTCTCTCTCTCTCTCTCTCCCTCTCTCTCTCCTTTTCTGTGAGAATTTATTTTTTCAGTTAAGGAGTATAGCTTCTTCTGTAGAAGGATACTGCAACAGGAGAGTAGTTGTCTGTCTATTGCTGATTTTGGCTTCCATTGTTATTGTAGAGAAGTGATGGAGGCGGAGCTCCAGAAGCTGTAGATGAAGCAAATGGCCATTTGACTTGTGGGTGTGATAGCATTTCATATTGCAAGGTAATTATTTACTCATCCTTCAAAGACTTCTATTTGGTTAATGAATTACTAGGGGATATGGCTGTATTTAAGTCTCTTTGCTGTCATATATGAGTGAGTGAGTGAGAGAGAGAGAGAGAGAGAGAGGGGACATTAACAAAAGGTATATGCGTAATGAAATGTTGTGCGTCACACATGAGCAGGCAAATGCAACCTTTGGGACATGTGATGTCCCTCAACTGGCGCCTCCTCCACCGGCTGCGTTAACCACAAGCACTGGAGGATCCTCCCCAGACACCAATTCTGCTCATTTCGATGCAAGGCCGGCTCGACTGCGGTGGCTGTTTGGGTTGTTCTCCGTCACTGCTTTCCTTTCCTTGTTATGAAAGGCTTTTTTTCACAGTTTTTCATCTTGTGCATTTACCTCATTTTTGATTTTTATACCCAGAGGATGAGAGATGTACCATCGCCTTTCAGCCTTTTCCACATTGTATCTAGGAATAAATTCCATACAGGGCGAAATTGATGACATTATTGTATTCGGCCTTTTTCATTCTATATAAGACGTCCATCTGGGTGGAATACTATGCTGAATGATCGAGAGAAATCGACTCTCAAATACCTTAAAGCCGCCTGGCTAACTTATGTCGGCACTAGCATACTCGCTACCCCGTTGTTGGGTGTCCTCGACTGTATTTCAGAGCCGAGAAACATCGTCAGTTCTGTCTTAGTCAATGCCTTAGAGATTTCGTGAACTCAAGATGATTGTAATCGGAAAGTCCATTTTTTTTTTCTCTGAGTGAGAGCGAACTTAGAACTCGCATTGAGCTTACCATTACTGGATTGCTGCATTGGGGCAATCTAACTTTGTTTCTCTATAGAGAAGTCTGGGAATCAGCATAATTACTTGATGAGATCTAGGAAGCAAACGAAATACTCTGTCCCAAGAGCCCCCTGAAACTTTCTCCATCACCTTGTCCACACTGCTCATCTGCAGTCGCATTGTAACCAATTCTTCTAATTTCGTTACGCACTAGGAAGGCCTGTTCGATTATCCCTCAGCGGCCAGTTTTTGCTCTGGACTACACAGGCTATCCCTGTTCTCGGGCGGCATGGACGGGTTTGGACTTGTCTCGCTCTAACCCAAGGAAAACATCGGGCTTTTTTCTAAAATGGGTCTCAATTTTTTTTACCAAGTTAGGATAATTTTTTTTATTTACGAAAGCAGGGCCCTTGCAGCATTGTTAGCGCCTACAGCGCCTTTTTAGGCGCTGAAAAAGACTGCTCCTTCACGGGCACAAATTGAAGGCCTAGCTTTGCTTTATAGCAAAGCCGGCAAAATAGAGAACGCTCCTCTTACTACTTCTGCTTTTGCTACTTCTGCTCTTGTCCTCGTTCTCTGTTGCTCTCCCTCGCTTGGTACTTTATTTTCATGATCCTCCCTCGCTCATTGTAGAAGATCCTCCCTCGCCTCAGGTGCCTTTATTGGTATTAATTTTTTTTAATTAAGCACTAATTTTTTACATCATTTTATGTTATGGTTGTTAGCAATATGTTTTTATTTTGTTTAATATTTTCATAATGTTTAAATTAATCTGTGATTTTTTATATCATTTGTTATATTAATAGCGTGGTTAGCAAACTATTCATTGAAAACAGAGTCTGCACGTTGCTGTTCGTCGAGGTTGGGGAGCTCCGACGATGCTGGTTTTGTTACATTTTGGTCCAGGAGAGTGATCTAGGCTACTAGGTGGCATGTGGGCTTACTTTAAAATCTGATTGCATTTGGGCCCAAATTCAAATTTTTAGTTTTGGCCTTTTGAAAATGATTAAAAAATACAAAAATGGGCAAAGCTCAAGGGTGGCTTTTTGTCTTATACCAACCTGGGCCCTTAAGGCCCAAGTTGGATGCCTGGCGCGAGTTGGGTTTGTTGGCCCGGTCCAATCACTTTTTTTGGGATTAAAAAAAAAAAACAATATTAAAATAATAAAAGGGGAAAATTCCTAAAAATAAAAAAAATTGGACAAAATTATAAAAAAAAATTCTCAAAAGCCTAAAAAATTAGGAAATGAGTCATTTTAATGATCAATCCTATTTTTGGTGGCTTTGCCCTTCAATCTTTTCAAAATAATGATTTTACCCCTTATGGGTAAATTGTCCGAAAAATCATAGAAATTTTAAAAAAATTACAAAAAATGGGAAATGGTCAAGTTTAATTGACCAAAGCCATATTTTATAGATTTAGGAACGAGAAAGGCTATTAAAAAAATGAAAAAAAATAGAAAAAAATTTAAAAACCCAAAACAGGCTGTGAATACTTGCACAGGCCGAAATCTATAAATTTTTTTTTAAAGAATGCCCTAAAGGGTAAATATTTTTTTACCCATTTACATTTGTTGTATTATTTATTTAGTTATTATTTATTAGTTTTTGATGGATTGATTTTCATTTTTATATTGATAGTTATAATGTTAATTTGCTAATGTGTAAGAGAAAATATTTAATTAAATTTTAGATGCAAAATAATTTATAAATTTCTTTATTTAGCAAAATGATACTGTCTAGAATTTTGCCGACTGTGCACTAAGAGGTAATATAGTACGAAATAAATATGAATATGATCACAAAATAGATAATTATATTACCGTCTTGAGTTTGAAACATATCTATATTTGATGAGTTATTGCTACGAGTGAGCGCAGATGAATCTAATAAAAAAACATATATTCATAGTTTGATGTATAAAAAACTGTTCTAACACCCAGTTGTATTATATGTAATATATTGTGGAGGACATAATGATGGCGCAGTTAAGATAATCCAGCAGTTTCCACTTTCAGTGTGGTTTTATGGGATTTTTTACAGTTTTATGTAACTGTAGATGAACGCCAAGTGATAAAATGATTTAACTGTGAGAGGTTTCACTATTAGTGAAGATGATATTGATGTTGATAATCAGTATGTGGAGTACGATAATAATAATGATGATGATAATGATGAAAAAGTGAATCGTTTGGGTAAATAGTGATGACAGTGATGAAGAAGAGAACAGGGGTGACAATAATAAAAGCCTTACTATAACACTCACTGGAGTATTCTCATTGTTGTCATTGGTACATCTATCGCCTTATTCAGAGATTGAATTGGATATGATGCAAGTAAATACAAAAGTTACGTTTCGGGCAGTATTTGTTTGATTCTTCAAAAGACATTTGATGGTTAGGATGTTATTTTCATCATGAGACGACGCATCGCGCATCATGAGTGCAAAGAGTATTCTCCGAGAAGAAATCATCAACTTCATAGTGATGAGACAAAGAAGGTAAAATATGTTGATAAAATGTGAAAACCAAAATGGACTGGTGGTGAGAGGCTCATATAATTAAAAATGCGAGCACTGAATTATGAAAAATAATTAAGGATAGTGGGCCACATAAATATAGTAATATACCAAATGTTATAGAGAATATCGGCAATTCGATCAGAAGAACCTCTGTAGCCAGATAGAAAAATGATTGTCGCCCAACCAAATATTAAAATCAAGCCACTAATGGTCGAGATTAAAACAAGATGAGCTTTGAACCTTATTTATCGTAAACCTGAGCATGCTAAATAAGGGCGAATTCCAAAAATTTTAGAGGATGGAATGAGTCGTTGCCGCTAAGTTGAGAAAGTATATGAATGTAAAGGGACTTAATGAATCCAAGGTCTCATTTTGTGATCGATGATTACATGAACCTAGATCGAGTTCCAAGGTTTCAAACCGAATGTTTCGGCCTTTAAAGCAGACGATTGAAGGGCTTCATCCCTGTGATACTTGTTGATGGAATTTTTTGTATAGGAAATATCGAGGAAACGTTCTTGTGCGGCCTCACTTGATAGTAACAATTATATATTTTCATGGCATTTACTATGACAGTCGGGAGAATGTTGACAATGAATTTGGTTTATGGATCTGTTGAGGGATATTTCGCTAGTAGAGAAAATGTTTGTGTAATATTAGATAGGTATATCGGGATTTTAGAAAAATGGAGATAAAATGATGGCGTCTCCACATAGCTACCATAGATATTATATTCAGTATGTTATCAACAACTATAATAAATACTTCAAAAATGCCGAAAGGGAAAAGAATGTTAAATGGCTAAGATCTTTCAAATTTATGAATGTTTTTAAGGAACATGATATGTTAATAAAATTTGTGTGGACAAAGTACTATTACTATTGGGAATATAAGCGCAGAGAATCCAACCACCGGAAGTTACACATATAAGCGACTAGAGAGTGGGACCATAAATAGTCTAAAGTGTGATTAGATTCCAGGGGAAGAAAATGAACGATGGCTTATGACATGGAAGGAAGAGAATAAATTGATGACAACGAATTAGTGAATCAGTTAATGAGTTGCCTGAAAGGTTCGTCTGGCCTACTCCATACCCCTTCCACCCAACTGTACGCACACACAGAGGTACACTATCGCCAACCTGTACCATAGTTCAGCCCCAGCTAAATTAGATAGTGTGTCTGGAATATTGACACCGAATCCATTATTTTCACATCTTAACGCAGCGTAGTCGCACACGCTATATAAACTAGATAGCTGATTTTATATATGTTATAAATACCAACGCGCACTATTCTACGTGCCCTCTGTTCCATTGTTCCATTGTCAATGAATACTCGAGCTAGGACTGAGGAGATTCATTATACCGAAGACTTGACCGAGCACAAAACCCACACAGGCGAATGGCGGAATAAGAAATCCTAGCGGTTTGTCATTTGTACAGAAATCATTATAATTGTATAACCGCACTTAATGTACCCCCGACAGATAGATTCGCACCATTTTTACATCAGCAAGGGGATTGACTTAAATCACGAAAACGCAATGATCGTTTGGAAGTATCTTTGATATTCAAGATTTAGTGTTATCAAGATCTTTTGCGATAGTTTGGCATTTGATTATGTTAGTGAG
>JAGVVM010008885.1:0-15816 GCA_019149425.1 Psidium friedrichsthalianum
TTCGGACTGTTTTGCCATTGAAGATAGAGACCCCGCCATTGTAATCGAGGGGCTGAAATGTAAGAAATAAATTATGCAAGGGTTCAAGTGATACTACCCACTTTGTTAGGGTAACTTTTCTCAAGTCAAGTAAGTTATGATCATGCAAAGTCCACGTAGCTTTCAGGAAACCAACCAGGGGAAGAAAGTTTATTATATTAGTCCCTAAATACGAGTTCAAATCTTATTTCAAGAAACTTGAGAAAACAATACAAATAGTCTTTTAATTTAATCCGATATGTAATGTAATCCATAAACTTTTCATTTGTCCTATGTGATCTTTGAACTATTAATATACACCATATAAAAGTGTTCAATGGCGTCCTTTCGTTAATTCAAGTAAACGGAATCTGCCGACGTGACTTTTAATCCGCTAAACTAGAATGGTGGACAACGAAAACAAGTTACACATAGATTACCCAAGTAATATATTTATCTTAGGTCCAGATATAATAGCTCACATTATTGACGACGGCGCTTACAACAATGCTAGCATCTAACTCGACGACTAGCTTGGGCACGTATGTTAGGTTTTCGTACCGGTGGAAGCCCATCACATAAGGCCCCGAAAATTCAGCTGCCACATTGCTAGTTATCCCAACGTTCCTGGAGAAGCCGGAAATCCGGCAGGCCTCGGGGCCTCCTGGCATTGCATCCGCTCGTCCCGGATAGCCCGATGAAACCGACCCGTCAAGGGTCTAGTCTAGACCAATCCTTAGGAGGCTATAAACCAACGAGCGGAAGCCCTAGTTGTCATCAACAAATTGGGGCCTCCTAGACCCTAGTTGTCATCAACAAATTTGGGCCTCCTAGACCTTTCTCTTCCTGTCGGTGCAACGAATTTAGCAGATAGAGCTAGGACAGAGATCAACTTGTGCACCACGCGATTTAAAGCTTGGTTCAGATTCGCACCGAAAGGATTGAATCACGAGAAGAAGAAAGATCGCTCAGATCAGAGTCCTCGGACTTCGCCAATAAATAAAAAAGAAAGACTTGGGAACGGGGAATCTCTTATCGTCACATATCAAGTTGTTTTCTCGGACTTGGATGGGAGACGACTACTTTATTTATTTATTTATTTGCAGACTTGTCTGGATCATCGCCAAGGACAGCTTCCAGGAAGTGTCGGGGCGCCGCTAGTGGCTTTTCTTAATTCATGGCCTCCTTGTCGTTGAAGTTCAAGCAACAATACAAAGTCCAGAAAACATTAAATTTACAAAATTTTGGTTCCATGCAGATATCATCTTCTTAAATTTTCGGAGCGCATTTCGGGTCATTTAGGGCTCGCATGGCAACACTTCTGCTCTAAAGCATAATTTGATTTTTCTACTTATAGAGAGATTTAAAACTTTTTTTTTATTTCGTTAGTGACTCTAAAATTACTTCTGGAGCAAAAAAAAAAAAAAATACTCCAGAAGTAGAAAAATAAAGTTACGTAACTAGATGGATTTCTGCCCCAAAAGTATTTCTACTCTAGAAATACTTGTAGAGCAGAAATTCTACTCTAGAAATATTGTCATTCGTGCCCTTAACATTCAAGTTGATGGTATACAAATCCATGCTCCTTATTGCCATCTTCAAAAGACATTTCCATTTTAGTTTGCGTCGAAAGACAAACGAACCTCAGATGTTAGTGTTTTAACGATTAAGTATTGAGCTCTTGTTGGGTGGGTTCGGATGCGTTATTGCCATGGTTATTGCATAATCGGTTGACACCACAAAAATCCTTAAACTGGTACATTTGTGATAAATTTATCACAAACTAAATTTTTTATCACAAAAAATTTCAAACTGGTACACACATGACAAATTTATTCTTCGTTAATTTTCATTAAATTGGCTTAATATCACGAAAATTCTCAAATAAGTACACATGACAAAAGGAGTGTAAAAATTCCAAATTAGTATATCCGTCAATTCAATTCAATAATTTAATGGTAAAATTTAACCGAGATTAATAGAGAATAAATTTGTCACGGACGTATCAATTTGTAGTTTTTGATTGTCAAAAAAATAATTATAGATAAATTTATCATATGTGTATCATTTTGAAATTCTTCGCGATAAATTTATCATAGTCGGCTGCTTTTGGTACGGTGCTCAGTGCGGTTCACATGTGCTCTTGAATCGAGAAATGTAGGATTCCATTCAGTTTTTGTCAGAAGGTCAAATTTTTAGACAGTGGAGCTCTTGGGCGCCGCGAGCATTGGGACGTGGTATCCAAAGTCCACGGCGTCAAGAAATAAAACTAACAGCACTACAGAGCTAGGAATAAATTTACAAAAGCGACGCAGTAGCTCCTGTCACAGCACAACCTCACCCAACACAAGCCGGAAAAGAAAAAGAAGACATGGCGAGTTCAGTGCTCTATGGCATCACCGACAGAGTCCTGCAGAATCTGGGCTCTCTTGCCCTTCAAGAAGATGCCTTGGTTGATGGTGGCATGGAAGCCAAGCTGAGGAAGCTTCAATACGCTCTGGCTTCCATTAAAGGGGTGCTCTTGGATGCTGAAGAGAAAGAGGGGCACAACCACAAGCTCAGAGCGTGGTTAGAGCAGCTTAAAGATGTCTTGTACGATGTCGAGGACTTGCTTGATGATGTCCAGTGTGAAGCCCTGAGGAAGAAACTGAATGGTCAACGACGGAAACATGGCAAGGTGCGCCACTTCTTTTCTTGTTCTAGTCCCTTCACGTTCCATCTGAAAATAGGCAAGAAGATTAGTGAGATAGGAGGAAGATTGAAGCAGATGGTTGGTGAGATCGAGGGGTTCGGTCTCAGCAAGCGAGCCTGTGATGGGGGTGTAGTAGGAGTGAGGGTGAGAGAGATGAAACCAAACTTGGTGAGAGGATTTGATCCCATCATTGGGAGGGATGCTGATAAAGATAAGATAATTGAGCTCTTGCTGCAGCAAGATCCGCCTAGAGATGGCGCGAACCTGTCCGTGATTCCCATTGTCGGGATCGGAGGTTCGGGCAAGACTGCACTTGCTAATTTGGTGTTCAATGATGCTAGAGTGCGAGAACACTTTGATTTGACAATTTGGGTGAGCATGCCCGATGATTTCAATGTGAGGCTTATCGTGGAAAGGATCATCCAGTGTAAACTTGGGCCAAATTTGAACAACTTGGACTATCCCCAGTTACAGACTCTTCTGAGAGGCGTTTTAAGTCGCTGCAAGCTCTTACTGGTCCTGGATGATGTGCGGAAAATGAACTGCGCTGGCTGGGATCATTTGAGGTCTCATTTGGCCGAAGCTGCCAATGGAACCAAGGTTGTTGTGACCACACGAGATGCGAAAATACCTGTCATCACAAGTTCCCTACAGGCATACAGCATGCAGGGCCTCTCACATGAAGACTCTATGGCCTTGTTCAAGACATGGGCATTTGACCAAAACGAACAGGAAATAAGCCCGCGTCTCCTCCAGATTGGGGATGAAATTGTAGGAAGATGCAGGGGAGTCCCTTTGGCTCTGAAGATGTTGGGCGGCCTACTGTACTCGAAGGACGACGAACGATTTTGGGAACTGGTGAGAGACGATGATATGTGTAGATCCATACGGACAGAAGAGGACATTCTATGCATCCTGAAACTGTGTTACACATATTTGCCATCCCACTTGAAACAATGTTTTGCCTTGTGTTCAGTTTTCCGTAGAGGCCACATCATCGTCGATTTAGATATGGCTTATTTTTGGACGGCGTGTGGGCTCATTACATCGTCGAATGATAACCGAACTCCTGAAGACATCTGTAACAAGTACTTGAAAGAGTTGTGGTCCAGATCCTTCTTCCAAGAAGCCTGGCAGAGCGGTCCATCTCTCTCTTTTAAAATGCATGATTTACTTTACAATCTAGCATTGTCAGTGTCAACGCAACAAATTGATTGCTCCATGCTTAGTCTTAGTTCCCAGAGAATTCCGGAGGGAACTCGACATGTTTCCTTATTGCAAACTGCTTCATCAGGGCAATTCAAGGAGAACGAAGCCCCACCATTCTCGAGCAAGTTAAAGTGGAATAAAGTGAGAATGTTTAACTGTGAGTCCCAGGACACGTTCAATACAAGAGATGTTGACTGCATGTCCAAGTGCGACTACTTGAGGTTTATGCACTTCTCCTATTCCAGCTTCGAAGAGTTACCAAGTTCCATAGGCAAGTTAAAGCATCTGACAGTGCTTAGCCTAGGAGTTAATGGCCGCATTAAGAAACTGCCGGATGCTATCTGTACGCTACATAGTCTGCTGTTTTTATCTGTCTCTGGGTGCTCAGGACTAGAGGGATTGCCTCAAGACATGGATAGGATGATCAACCTTAGATCTCTGTTGTTGACCACGAAGCAGAAAAGTCTACTCAAGAGTGGAATTCATCGCATGAAGTCTTTGAGGTACTTGCTGATCCATAATTGTGGAAGTCTAGAAGTGTTGTTTGGAGGCACAGTACGTTTGAACAACCTTCTGTCTTTGACAATAGAGAATTGTCCACGATTGGTGTCTCTGCCGCTGGGTGAACTGACTGCATTGGAGTCTTTGAGGATTGCGGGTTGTGACAAGTTCATGTTGACTCGGCTCGAGGATAACAGACCGGACCTCTTCCCAAAGCTTCGTTTCTTCACAGTCGCGGCTTCACCACGATTGGTGCACTTGCCGCGGTGGCTTCTAGCCTCTGCTGCCACCTTAGAGGAGTTGTGCATTATTAACTGCATAAACTTGACGGCTCTGCCTGAGTGGCTGCAAGATCTTAAAGATCTCATAAAGCTTCATATCTTTGGGTGTCCTCGATTGTCGTCGATGCAAGGAATGGATTTGCTCACTTCACTCCAAGAGTTGCGCATTGCATGTTGCCCTGAACTGAGTAAAAAATGTCAGGTGGAAGATGGTGAGCTTTGGCCTGAGGTTTCTCATGTGCCCTTCATTAAGGTTGACTGGAAAGTGATCCAAACAAATGATCCTTAGGTATGTGCCGTGCAGATCCTCTATTCTTCTTCTCACTTATGCCCGTTGCTTGTTTACTAGATGCTCCATCTACAAGTCTGATTCTAGTGGAGTCGAATCACTGACGATTCAGGCATGAATGCAATTAATGTATAAGATATCACGATTTAGTTCTGCATTGAATGTCTACTTAGTACACTGCCATCTCTTTATCGTGGCAATAATATAACAAAGTCATAGTCCATTTGCCTTTTGAATTTTGACAATAACCGGATGTATACTTGTGTACTAAGCCTATTGATCCTTTTGATGGTGTGCTCTTCTTAGAGATTGAAGATGTCGGACCAGTAGACGTAAATCAAATCATGTACGGTAGTGCTCTCACAATTTGGTAGCTCTGTTGCTTCACATTCACAAAGACTGCTAGTGCTAGGTTTGTAACATCAACTTGTTAACACAAAGAGTTTTAGAGAAAAAAAATATATATTCTTCCTCAATTTTCTATATATTCTTCTATATTTGTTACAATGATCTAGATATATATGTGTGTGTACATACAGAGGAAGGAAAGACTCCTAATAAGGTATAACCTCGAATTTAGCCGATTACAACTCATACACATAGTTTACAACTCATTCCCACACTCCCCTCAAGTTGGTGCTTGTCGTGAATGTCCAATTTGTCAAGTGAGCTGTAGAGGACCCTGCTTGATACGGCCTTTGTCAAAATATCTACTAATGGGTCTTCAAATCGCACAAACGAAAACTGAATCACTTTGGTGTCTAAGTTTTGCTTGATCAAATGACGACCCACCTCAACATGTTTGGTACGATCATGCTAAACTGGATTGTGAGAGATGTCAATTGCTGCTTTGTTATCACAAAACAACTTCATCTCGGCTCTTGGAGTGAACCCAATTTCCAACATTAACTTCTTAAGCCACAGAAGCTCACACAACCCCTTAGCCATCCCTCTAAATTTGGCCTCTACAATTGACAATGCCACGATCTTCTGCTTCTTGCTTCTCTAAGTAACTAAGTTTCCTCCTACGAAGGTGAAGTATCTCGATGTTGATCTCCTATCATAAACACTCTCGGCCCAGTCTGCATCAATAAACCCTTCAATCTCAAGATGACCTTTTTTCAAGAATCTCAATCCTTGCCCTGGAGAGGTCTTCAAGTGGTGAAGTATACGCAATACTACATTCAGATGATCTTCACTTGGGGCATGCATGAATTGGCTAATAATACTCACTGCATATGCAATGTCAGGACGAGTATGCGATAAATAAATTAGTTTGCCAACTAACCTTTGATATCTTTGTTTGTTTGTTGGTATTTGATCTGGATACTCCCCAAGCCTATGGTTCTGAACAATTGGTGTGTCTGTAGGCTTGTAGTCCAACATTCTCACCTCTGCTAATAAGTCTAGCACATACTTTGCGAGAGAAATATTTCCCATGTCAATCTCACTACCTCAATACCCAGGAAGTATCTTAGCCCCCCAAAGTTTTTCATCTCAAACTCCTTAGAAAGTTCCTTTTGAAGCTTAGAAATTTCTATCCAATCATCTCCAGTGATAATCATATCATCAACATAGATAATCAACACGGTTACCTTCCCCTAATATGTTTTTGGGAACAATATGTGATCCGAGTTACTCTGGGAATACCCATATCTCCTCATCACCGAAGTGAATCGGCTAAACCAGGCTCATGAAGACTGCTTCAGACCATACAACGATCTCTCTAGCTTACACACTACCTTAGGTTGTAAGAGTGAACTATACCCAAATGGAATATCCATGTAAATCTCTTCTTCGATATCACCGTGAAGAAATGCATTTTTGACATCGTACTAGTATAGTGGCCAGTCTAGATTAGCTGCAAGAGACAATAAGACCTGAACAGTATTGAGTTTAGCAACAGGACAAAACGTCTCATGATAGTCAACCCCATAAGTTTGTGTATACCTCTTCGCTACTAGTCTTGCCTTGTAAGTTGTACCTCTCTATAGATCCATCTGCCTTGTACTTCGCAGAAAAGACCCACTTACATCCCACAATCTTCTTCCCCTTGGGTAACTTTACCAGCTTCCAAGTCTTGTTTTTTTTTTTTTTTCAGTGCAGCCATTTCCTCCTCCATTACTTGACCCACTTGGGATCTTTCGTAGCATCATGTACTTTCTAGAATACAAATTGTAGACATGTTCGACACAAATGCCTTTAATGGATTTGACAACCTTTTGGTTTACACATAATTCACAATAGGATAGGTTGATTCCCTCTTCAGCATCCGACGAATATCTAATCGAGGGCTTGCCTCAATTGTGCCTAGCTAGTAATTTCTATCCCACAGAAGTATTATGCTCATCAAAGACACTAGAAGGAGTAGAAGAGGTTACCTTGGGAATATTTTTAGGAGTTGAGTTACGTACTAAAGAAGAGGGAAGTTGTTCTTCATGATTTTGCTCTTGTAGGAGTTGTCCACCCCCTATTAAGACCTATTCAATGTTCGGCAACACCTACCCAGTTACCACCTCCTCCTGTACAGCCTCTTCCTGCACCACAACTCCCATTTCCAATGACTTTCACACCTACTGAAGTTGCCCAGCGTCAAGCGAAGCCAAATTTTCTGACATACAAATTTATAAGCGAAATAGTAAGTATCAAGCTTGGACTATGAAAATAATGGATTTGGGGGAGTAATTCCTAGAGCAGTGGTTTAAGTGGGACGAGAATTGGAGTCGGAATTGGTGCTATTAAATGGGCTGTTAGTGGACAATGATTGGCACAAGGTTAAATCGGTCCAAGGCGAAGTTTAATTCGCAATTAGAACGCGAAACTTCTTGAACCACTGCAGCCCACTTCCATCGCCTCTCTTCCCCCTTATATAGTCTCTCTCTCCTCCACTTTCATTTTTTTATCCCCTTTGTGGACATCACAAGAAGCTCTCTCCTCTCTTCTTCTTCTTCTTCTTCTTTATTCCTTCCTCATTCACTTCACCCGAGCCCTCCTTCGTTCAAGCTTGGCTAGCGACTTCCGTGGCTCAATGGGAGCTATCCACGAGGCCTTCTAGCCATGCTTAGCTAAACTAGTTTCACCGCTACTCATACCCTCGTCCTCAATGAACCCACGCATCAAAGAAGAGGAAAATGGTTGGTTTGAGCTCATCCAAATGGCGAATCAAGCTCCATTTCTTCGTACACGATCCTGAGACAGGTAGTTTACTAATCCTTACTACTAGATTACCTATTGTAATTGAATTGGGTGAAAGTGAAGTGGTACGAGCTGAATGGGTACTGAATTGAAGGTGTTCTTGCAAGAGTAAGTAAACGACCTTGCATGTGTGATGGTTTATTAGTTTGGAATATCGTAGGAGTGGGTAACTGAGACCTATAAGCTAATCATGGTAGTTGCCATCAAAATGAGATGAATTTGGGTTTGGTGTTGTTTGAAGGGTATACGGTCGAGAGGCATAGGGGTCAAAATGTGGGGCTTCCAGGCATATAAGTTGATTTAGTTACTTGGCTTTGTGATTGTGAGGCATGGGCAACAAGATGTTGCGATTCATCCTACTAAAGTGGTCGACGTTGAAGCAGCTTGTGATCGAGACTATGTGGAGATTCGGCTATAGAGGTCTAAGGGTTTTTTGTGGTGTTGTAATCCTTCTTGTGGTAAATGATTGACTGATAAATTGATTAGATAGCATTATTTATTGTACCCTAAATGCTTGGTGCTTATGGTTGTGAATGGCTCCCCAATCTTGTGGGTAAATAGACAGTTTAGTCGTTCAATTTAGTACTCTATTTGCTGAGCTTTGACTCACTCTTGCGTTGTTTAACCCTTTTCCAATACCCAGGTTTTCTGTAGCCAAGGTGATAGCAATGGTGTCGGAGCGTGGCGAAGGAGATAGTGAATAATATTCGGGAGTAGACATTACCCCTTTAAGTCCTCTCAGTGTATTTTGTTGTTATGTAATGGATGTATTAAATGATGTTCCATCTATAAAATGTAAGTGATTTCTGATGTGCCGAGTGATATTATTATCTATTGTAAGCCGTATTGAACTCTAAGATGCCGTAACCATTAGGTGTGCCTACTTTATGCATGCACTTGTATGATGGCCTCACCTGTTTAGTTGTTAAACTTCCGCATGTGCTCTCTGATATAAATATATTAAGAGATTAAAACAGATTGTGTGAGTAAGCAGGTAGCGAGCTTGGGTTGTCACACGACGGCTCCTCCTCCACTCCCCCAAGCTGTCTATTCGCTGCCTCCACCCCTCCTCCTCCTTCGGACAATATACTACCAGAAAAATTCCACCAATTCACCCTTTCTGTCTATGTTTCCCTCTAAAAGGAAAAATTTGAAGTCCAAATAAAAAGGATTGAGTTTTAACAAATGAGACATCCATAGTGACGTAGGTTCGTCGGGTGGAAGGGTTGTAGTGGCAATACCCCTTCTGGTGTGTACCACACCCCATGAATAGACATTGCAGTGAACAGGGATCAAGTTTCATTCACTGATTCTTTGAGATGTGTACAATGCAACACACCTGAACACCCAAGGAGGAATAGTTAGGAAAAAAGGTAAAGGTACATATGTGGACAAGGCCTGGAGTGATGTCTGGAAGTTCAACACTTTAAATGACATTCAGTTGAGAAGATGCACAACTATAGCCACAACATTGTCCCAAAATCTTTGAGGCACATGACTTTCAATCAGGAGAGCCCGAGCTGTCTCGAGGATACACCTGTTCTCTCTCTACAACACTATTCTACTAAGGTGTTTGCAAGCAAGATGACTCATAGATCATGCTATGTTGTTGAAAATATTCCTTAAGATATGCATTCATGTACTCTCTCACTATTATCACTTATTAAAATTTGACTTGCCCACCAAATGGGTCTATAACATAGTACGAAAATTTTGAAATATCTTAGTTACCTCATTTTTGCTTCTCATCAAATAAAGTCATGTCATCCTAATACAGTCGTCAACAAATAGCACAAAGCACCTACAACCTGAAACAGCAATAATAGGAGATGCCCCCCAAACATTCAAATGTATCAAAGAAAAAGGGACTTCACTTTATTTAAACTTATTGGAAAAGGAACTCTATAGCTCTTAGCTAATATACAAGTCTGACATTGTAAATCTAAGTCCTTCAAGTTCAAAAAAGATTAGGAAATAATCGTTTCAAATAACCAAATGATGGATGTCCCAACCATCGATGCTAAAGCCATATCTATTCTTCTTACTGATGGATGCACCTCGAACATGATTTGCACTCCCTGAATTGAAGTCATTCATGTAATACAACCCTCATCTCTTAATACCACACCCAATTATCTCTTTGTGAGAATATCCTAAAATAAACAAAAGTAAGGATACATTAGAACAACACAATTCAAATATTCGGTAACTTATCCAATCAAAATTAATTTGGTGGACAATGAAGGACAAGCAATGTGTTTGGGAGAGAGAGTGCAGGGAAATCGTAATAATTGTAGCCCTAGTCACTGCATAAGTGAATCCATTAGCATTTGAGATACTATCACGTTTTGTTCTAAAGTACGAACAAAATCATCAGGAGTAAATTTCATGTGATCTGTAGCTCCCGAATCAATGATATAGTGATTACAGTCAACCTGATTGGAACTAACTAAAGCACTACCATGATTATTTTCTGACATCTCATTCTGATTACTCTATGGATCCATGTGAGGTATTAGTGATATCTAAGGCTCTGCGGTTATTAGAGAAGCTCTCCCTTTTCCTTCTGCTTGCTTCCAAGTTTTCGACTCCTTCCACAAGTCTAAGTACTCGTGAAGTTTAAAGCATGTCTCCCTGGTATGCTTAGCATTACCACAATTTGAGCATCCTCTTCTAGGAGAATTTTTCTGGCGTGGAGTTAAGCTAGGTCTTCCTCCTTCCTGTGTAATCCCAAGCTTAGCCACCTGCAACAACAGTTCTTGGTTCGCTTTGATATTTGTCTTATTCCCCCAAGATATCACGGCTGTCGACATGTATAGTGTTACTGTTGGTCAGCATTACATTTTTCTTATGTCTTTCCATCGGACATGCGCATAAGCTTGTGCAACCGTAGAAAATGGTTTCATTGCAAGACATTTGCTCGAACCTTATCAAGACGATCGTCCAACCCAAGAAGAAAGATGTATACCCGATCTTCCTATATAGCCATATTGCGTCTTTCAATATCTTCAAGATACCTCATTGGGTTCGGACGACGGAAGTCAATCTCTCTCCACATACCATGAAGTTGTTGTAGTATGCCTCAATTGGTCCTCTTGCTTATCTCATCCGAGCCATGCGCCTCTTCAAGTTATAAAACTTAAGAGGTATCTGTTTCCATCGAAGAAGGTCATTGCAACCGAATCCCAGACCGACTTCGCTGTTGGGAAGCGAATGAAATTTCCATTTAAGGCTGAGTTCATTGGAGTTGATCGGCCACCCTTTGACAGTTGAGTCTTCATTTTTCCACTTTCAAAATTGAGGGTCTATAGGTAAAGGCTGAGAGAGATCTCCATTGATGTATCCCAGCTTGTATTTGCCTGTGATATACATCTCGACAACTTGAGACTATAAGCTGTAGTTGGTTCCATCCAACTTAACTGTAATCTGTGATGAAGATAAATCATTCTGTGGTGTTGGGGTAGGAGTCTGGTTTTGAGTCAGCATCTGAGTCAATCTAGTGGTCAGATTCTCCAAAAGTGCTTCTGTGGTCGAATTCCCCTTGATTTCGATAGGGAATCACCGCTCCCGTAGGATTCTGATCTGCCATGGATCTGTGTGTACGCAAGAAAAAAAAATAGTAGTCATAGTTTCTGGGTGAGCTAGTCGACGCGACACTCGTACTGAAGCAGTACGGTTGTGGCAATTGTCGATTGTCTAGGTCGTGGAAGTGTCAAGAGAGTAGAATGGTGATGGCGGAGTAATTATAGGAACAGCAACAGGATGATTCAAGGTCACAGAGGGGAATAAAGATGAAGTAGTCCACGAAATCGATTCTCGTGATAGAATCCTGAGTTTTCTATGCATGAACTTTACCTACTTTGTTCTGTCATGGCTAAGTCTTTGGTAGCCAGCGACTGGACAATATGGAGGTCCTTAGCAATCGCAAGTGATGAAGCCGTAGATGCTAGCATTAATTCGTGGTCCAACAGCCACACAATCCTCCATATTCTCGATTCTGAGGTGTTCTCCCCTTTCAATTGCAGGAGAAGAAACAATCAGCTTTGGCGATGGAGAATCTTCCTCCATCCGTCAAGCCGAATAGAGGGAGAAGAGAACCAGGAGAGCCGAAGTCAAGATTCCTAACCACCAGCTCTGATACCATGTTAACACAAAGAGTTTTAGAGGGAAAAATATTCTTCCTCAATTTTCTGTATATTCTTCTATATTTGTTACAATGAACCTATATATATATATATATATATATATATATATTAATTACATCATAGTCTATATTTATGATGTCCTTATACATTCTCCCAATATTAATTCCCATTTCAAAACATATAATCATTTCTTCAATATTACCAAAAGAAATGGACTAGCATTATCTCCATCCAATATATATATATATATATATATATATATATATATATATATATATATATATATATATATATAAGGAAAGACTCCTATACATATATAAGGAAAGACTCCTAATAAGGCATAACCTCTAATTTAGCTGATTACAACTCATACACATATTTTACAGCTCATTCCCACAAAACTAACTGAATTTTTCTTTTTAGTGGGTTTTGATTGTAGGCTATGTGCATTGTCTGCTTAAAAGCATATGGAAAGAGACTGCTCTCTATGGACTCTCTATTTTCAGAAGTTCATACATCTGTTGAACCTTCCCAAAGCCACCAAGCTAAGAGTGTCAACATTTTTTGGATTGAAGTACTTTGTGTCCAGGTGTAGACCAACGCTGCTTCTTTTAAGTAGACCGAGACTGATTCTGCTGTAATTTGAATGCATTTCAATGCTTGTAATCCTTTTAGACATGGAAACGAAGCTACAAGTCTACCCTGTTGAGGAATGTTTTCATGCATTCTGTTTTGGAAACTATTCATTTCTCTTTGACATTAGACAACATTTATCTCGTTGCGAAATGAGCTTGTCTGAATTATCTTTGGAATATGGATTCAAAGGAATGTGTGATATATCAAAGCTTTAGCACCTAGTGATATTAAATGATCTTATGATCGACTTTGTGTCTATTTGGTTGGTAAGAGAGAGACACGGCCATGGTTTTAGAGAGAGATGAGTGATGATTCTTGTGATGTTCCTATCCCTCCGAGTCAATAATATACACTCAAAAACCTGGGTGGGCTTGCATGTGATGTTCATTTTTTCGTAGAGGCACAGCATCACCTATTTAGGTGCGCTTATATTTGGAGTGCGGGGCGCTCATTCCACCATCAGATGGAAACCTAACTCCTAAAGTCAACTATAGCAAGTCCTTCCAAGAATCCCAGCAAGCTTGGCCCAGATCTTGTTTTTCAGAATGCGTGATTTATACTTGATCTTGCATTATTAGTATCCACAGAACAAAGTTATCAATTCCAACTTAATGTTAATTTCCAAAGAATCCCACGAAGAACTCGGCATGTCACATTACTGTGTACTAATTGGTCGAGAAGACTGAAAGAGGACCAAGTCCCACCCTTCTTAAGCAAGTTAAGTCAAATGGAGTGCAAAGATTAACTGTGAATCCAAGGACACATTTGATGGGAGAGGATCTATCAACAGCATATCTAAGTGCAAGGACTTAAGGTTTCTGAACTTATATTCTTCTAGCTTTGAAGAGTTACCTACTTCCAACGGAAAATTAAAGCATCTAATACTACTTGATGTAGCGGGAAATTGCCGATGGACGAGACCTCCAGACTTGTAGTTTCTATTTGTAAGCTATGTCATCTTTTATTTTTATATCTTGCTGCGTGGTCGGGATTGGAGGAAGTTCCAATTATTATCTTTTTTCTCATTACCCAATGTGCAAGATTAAGATCGTTGGGACAAAGACGAAACGAGGGACCGTTGGAGTTGTTTCGGCCTGGTAGGTCAGTCCGATGGACCCAAAGTGACCTGGCTAGAGTTGGTTGGTCAAGACTGGTCAAACCAGGCTTGGTTCGGCCCAAATGGCCTATACAGGTTCTAGTGGATTTGGAACTGAACCGGGTCAGACTCGGCTTAGGCCCGAAGGCCTCGATCGGTCTGATCGACGGGTCCAGCCCTGACTAGATTCTGATCGGGCAGATTTTCGACCCGATTGACCTCGATGACTCCTTTTCGATCCTTGATCGATCCTTACTCATCGTCCTCGACACTTTCCTGTAATTTAACCAAGATAACTTGTCTTTAGTGCCATGACTTTCATAAACATGCATATTCACGTATAATCACATGTAAATACAACACTCAATCAAGTAATAATAGATATTACTGCATTAGATCTAGCAATCCCATTTACCTTTTTACTGTTTTAAACGTACGTTATTTTGATTAACAACTAGATCAAATGACGATAATGGAAAGTGGCGGGGGGGAAAGGCAGTGATGGTGAGACGGCGAAGTTGTGACGGTGGTAGTACGGCGGCGTGACGGAGATAGGCAGTGGACAGTGAGGTGGCAGTGTTGAGGCGTGAAGCGTAAGGGTCGGTTGGGGGGTGGAGGAGGGAAAAGAAATTACAAGAAAAGGTAGACAAGAGAAAAGATGATGGGAAGTGATCGTGAGTTTCAAGGGGTCCCCTTCTTATAAAGTGGTGCCCTATGTTGTTGCTCTATAATTGCTCCTTCTCTTGGTCATTTCTTATTGATTACTTTTCTAAAAGTCTAAAACTTGGTAATGAAGTCCTCTTGCTACCCATGTGATATTTCAAGAGAAGAGAGTACTATTATGTGTTACTATTCTTAGTCAACTCTCCTTTTACTACTCTTCCTTGGTCTTGTTTTTATGTCACGTGAGCTTCAAGAAGAAAAGGTTCTTATTATTACTATTCCTTAGTTATCTTGAAGTCCATGGCTTTAAGACTCCTTTTTACTTTCCCATGATGAGATTCCTTTTCAAGAAAAATCTCATGATAAGGGTTGCTTTGGTTCTAGAGTCTTCTTACATTTTCAAGTTACTTAAACACTTTTTACGATGTCATCCTCTTGACATATGCTCTTGTGATGTAATCATTTTAAAATATTAAAGAATAACTATTCATAGATGAAGGGATGAAATGAAGCAGTAACGGAGCTGTCAACTTTGCCGACTGATGGCATTTTCGCCAAACAGCAGTGGCATGGGCATGGCTACCCCAGTTGCGTGGCCGATGGGTGCATCTTGGGTCAACCATGGGCTGATCAAGCATAGCTGTCCAAGCGCCATCCATACCAATTGCGGTTTGGGCTTGCCTTGTCCGACTTGTCGTCATTCGTTGCTCGTCCTTCATAGATAATTAGTCATCTTGTATTTTTGTTATGCCCTCATTTTATCCAATACAATGTCTAAATCAAATTAATACGAGCTTATCTTACTTAGCTTTCCTATAAGTTACTACAATATGAATACATTTATTAACCTTACATATCAAGTTTTTATAATGTGAATTCATTTATAACCTCTGACATTTCTAACTTATTTTCCAAGTTTCATTAATGAGCTTGCTTCCTATTGGTCCATTTGTTTAGAGGCTAATTATCCTATGTTCCTAGAGTAGTCCACTTACCTTGTCTAATTGGTCCATTTGCATGGCTAATTAATAAACCTCATTTAATGCATGAAAATGACCTTGCTCATGATCTTATCTCTTCATTAGTTGGCC
>JAGVVM010008887.1:0-13537 GCA_019149425.1 Psidium friedrichsthalianum
TCTGAAATGTAGAAGTAATCACAATAAGTTAGCATATATTTTGCATAGATCGTGCTGGCCCAGCTTCGTGGATATGTTGAACTATCAAGTCGATTGCAAATCATTATCTCCTCCTCTAGGGATAATGACATCGGCAAACTTCTTGAAGGTAGTATGAATTCATCGAAACTAGGCTTCACAAACCTGTCGTACTGAAAATTAAAGAAAATTGCCCAGTAAGACACCTTGCTGATAGGTGCCGTGGATATGTGATGGGCTGCAAGCATACAGAGAGAGAGAGAGAGAGAAGTGTTTTTCAGGGTGCGTATGGTAACGCTCCAGAAAAAGTGTTTCTGTTCTCAAAGTGTTCTCGGAACACTTTGGGATCAGAAACGCGTATGGTAAAAAAATGATCCAAAAGTGTTCCAAGAACACTTTTGAGAAACAAAAACACTTTTGGAGTAGAAATGAGAAACAAAAAAAACTTGCTTCTGTGTTTCCGGAACACTTTTTAGAAACACATTTGGAACATTTTTTGAAAACAATTGGGAACACTTTCTTGAAAGTAATTAAAAATAAAAATAATTAAAGAATAAAATAATTAAAATAAAAATAATTTTTTTCGAAAAATAAAAAATAAGAAAGATTAAAAATCAAAATAATAAAAATAAATAATCAAATAAATTAATTTAAAATAAAATGAGTAAAAATAAAAAAAATTCGAAATAATAAAAATAAAATGATAAAAATAAAAAATAAAAAATCGAAATAATTAAATAATAAAAAAATAATTTTTTGAAAAAGTAAAAAATAAAAAAGATTAAAAATCGAAATAAATAAAATAAATAATCAAAAAAATTAATTTAAAATAAAATGATTAAAAATAAAAAATAATTTTTTCGAAATAATAAAAATAAAAATAATAAAAATTAATTAATAATAAAATTAATTTTTTTTCAAAAAAAATAAAAAAAAATAAAAAATAAAAAATAAAAAATAATTTTTTTCAAAAAAAATTAAAAATAATAATTTTTCCAAAAAATAAATAATTAAAAATAAAATTAAAAAAAATTCTAAATAATAAAAATTAATTGAGAAATTGAATCATTTACAAAGGGTATTTTTTATTAAACGGCTTTTACGTCAAAGTTGTATCCCAATATACTTTTCAATTACAGTTTATCAAACAGTATTTGCATTCAATTATGTAATTATATGTTTATCTACTTGGAATCATTTATGTACGACTCATAATTGTAATTTTTCCTATTTATGGAAGACATATTTCATGTTCTCATTGCTCAATTCTAATTTGACTTCTCTTTCATTTTTTTTTATTGTTGATCTCATCCATATTGAAAAAATTAGGAATAGAATTAAATGAAAAAATTAGGAATATAATTTTTTTTGCAGTTAATAAATGCGTTTTTGTTCTTTTTTTTTGTTCCGAGTACAAAAACTTTATGCAGTTACCAAACGCGTTTCTGTTCCTTTTTTGTTCCGAGAACAGAAACTTTATGCAGTTACCAAATGCGTTTCTATTCCTAGAAATCGTTGCCGGGAACAGAAACATAAAAAAGTGTTTCTGTTCCAAAAGTTGTTCCGGGAACATAAACGTTACCATACACACCCTCAAATGCTAAGACAAGAGTAATCATAGTCCCTGCAAGAATCTCATTTTAAGTTTCGTTGCAGTGTATTACTTCTTGCTTTAAGTGGGAATGTGAGTGGTTTCTTTTGAAGGAATGGCATGCCTCCTTACCATGGATTGAGATGGCATCTATATGAGGAAGGGATTCAGGATTTCAGATTACTAACTTGGTCAAGCACGCCTTGAATGTCTCTGCCTCTTTCAATGGTATCCGTTGAATCCTCCGTGCTAGTCGTATATCAGAATCTGCACTGAAGAAGTGTTAGGATGGTAATTAGATTGTAACCCTGAATCCCGTGCAGAAAGCGAAGCTTGTGCCACCTACCAAATGCAGGGAATTTATGTTGAGAGGAGGAGATCAGCAGAACACCACGTGTGTAGATATGAACTTTCTAGCTGAACTAAGACTCATATGACATTGAAACATTGAGGATACTCGTGTAGGAGCGCACATGAGAACGTTTCTGTTTCGCTATTTCTGTTCCAAACCTATTTCAAAAATAGGTTTGGAACAGAAACTCGTTTGGCAACGCAAATCTGTTTTTCTATTTCTGGAACAAAAATCTGTTCCAGAAATAGATTTTGGCCTAAAACCAGAAACAAAATTTTTTTGTTTCTGGCAGAAATAGAAAAATCTATTTCTGTTCCAAAAATTATTTCTGGAACAGAATGGTTGTCATGCGCGCCCTAATCTTCTTATGCTTTTATGAACTGCAGATGACGTTTGTTTCGATCAACCATGACTGGTGTACTTGTCAAAATAATGTACTTTTCTGGCAAATATATGCTTTAGTGAATGAAGTCAGAAGGGTCTAAGGAACTATTACATTGAGGTAGGTTCCTTAAGTCCCAAGCTTTTTGATTTCAGAAAAGCAGAAACCCAAGTTGGAAAGTTCAAAGACAGGTCAGATCCTCCCAAAACAAAGACAGAACTACTTACTCTACTGTATGAATGATACAGAGACAGGGACCATAAGAGACCTGTGTCGACGAAGATCTTCATGTTCATAAGATCACGAACTTGAGGATCATGAAGGACAAGAATTCCTTCTAAAATTATAACGTCGGAGGGGTTCACCTACATGAAATAAAGAAACGGCAGTATAAATTTAGTGTCTATCTAATTGGGAGGATCTACAGAAAGTGACAAACCTCACGAAAAGAAAAAGGATCTTCACAGATGCTATAAAAATGTATGTGCCATTCTAATGCTGGACATTCCTCCACCATAAATTTCTGATGGCAGTGGTACTGTTCTCAGACACAACCAGGGACCCAAGATGATTGAAAGTTTGCTATAATTAAGAGTCTTGGAAGTGCTTCTGGTGATTGACATGGCAGCTCAAAAGATGGTCTGCAACGTGCATATACATTAGTACCTTGCATGCTGCTTCGGTGCTTCTATGGCTCTTGAAATCATAGTCAGGTATGCTGACTTCCTGTCCAAGTTTTAGCTGTTCCATGCATGAAAGGAGGAGCTCTGTATTGAATGCATCTGCGCAGTGATTGAAAATGTCGAGTACATAGTTGCAGACCCTTCAAGCTTGAAGCTTTCACCAAGCAATCAGAACAGTAAACTCACCCGGATGGTCAAAATTGTACTCATGAACCTTCTGCAGTTTCTCATCACTCAGTGAGTGGTAGAAAGAATCCTGCAGGATGCAGAGTGAAGCAATTACCATCACTATTCATTCGAGGATAACAGAATTCGGCTGGAAAGAACAAATGATTTCCTCTTACCCAAATGGAACAATCTACAGCTATGAATTGCTTACATAAAAAGATAGCATGAGAAAATTTGATCTCTCCACTTTTTAAACTCCAAAAATTAAGTCCCAAAAGAAAGGGCTATTTCCTGCTCCACATGACTCACATACGAGTCGCTATCACATCCTTATGTTCCGCTTTCTACGCAAAGCTTTATGAGTGTCTCCAACAAATATATCGCTGACGAAGGTCAGCTTAGTTCGGGAGACATCTAACCATGAAACATGATCATTTCCACCTTTCCAAACAAAAGGAACTTTATGCTTCAATAAATCAATGAGTCGTCCCTGTTAAGAGAGACGACCACTCAGGAACAGGAACTCTTCAAATTTTAAACAAGGCGTTGAATGTTATTGTCTTTCCTAGTAAGCTTGGCAGAAAGAGTCGATCATGAGTTGGAATTGACATAAGTCCACAACTCCAGCAAGGCGACTCCTAAACTATGCGTTTGGCTAGTATAGTGGCCTTGTAAGTTGCTGTTGGACCATCTTTAACGTTGGACAACCTAACGCCGCTCTTCTCGGTGTTTCTCGTGTAAATCATTTGCAGCGCTAGAAGGGTAACGTTTTCACTGTAAGTTCCTTTTAGCTGTTCCGATTTCTTACAAGGTCAATCCATAAGGACTAGAGGCACTCACCTGATTTACGAGAACAACACTCTCATGATGCATCTGCGAGATTATCATGTTGCAAACGGTCGTCTTGCCGGACGCAGTCCCACCAGCAACACCTGACCGAAGGCCCAACAAGCAATACAAGAAACTACGAATCACGATTCGTTCCGTCAAAGGCTAAGACCAATATTATCCGAAAACTAGAATCAAGCGCGGGCACGACCCGATCACCTATCACGAACGGCTGCTTGAACGGCGGCGCGCGGGCGCGCGGGGCCTGGGATTTAAGCGGGAAGTACTGATCCTTGACGCCATTGGCCAACGCAGCCATCGACTCCGAGTCCATGGGCGAGAGCCGAAATCCGCGCGAAGAAAGCGGCGGGAAGCGTCAAGATCGACCTCGGCGATCCACGCAAAAACGACGAAGCGCTCGGTCTCGATCGGGCCTCAACTTTCACGGCGGCGGGTCGCGATGATACTGAAGGAGAGGGCGTACGGAAGCGTCGCGACTGGAGGAGCGTTCGGCTTTCGTGCTTCGTCGCTGGGCGGTGAGGATCTCGAAAGCTAGCATAGGAAACGGCAGGGCGCGAGGATTTCCATGCTTTTGCGAGTTTAGCTCCTTTATAAGGAGGAGTTACAGAGAGAGAGAGAGAGAGATGAGATCGAAGATCGAAGACGATGGAGGAAGAAGGAACGAAAAGAGCGGGAAGAGACGAATATTGTGGGACCGACACGTGCCCAGACTTCGTATTCTCGTTGGTGATTCGGTTCGGTCGCGACCGTTTCTTCTCCTTCACGGTCGTCTCGACATTAACCACAGAAAATGCGAGTGATATTTTGTTCCTTCTTTTGCCTTTTTCTTTCTCCATTAGGAAATGGCAAAAATTCATAAGATTCTGTATTTATGTATGCAAGATGTTGTTTTAGGTGTATTCTAAGCCAATGAAGGCACTGTTTTGCTTTCTGCGACCCTTTTGTCGGCAAGTCATGACTTAATTTTAGAGGTTAATTACACATGTATCTCACTTATAACTACTTGACATAAGCCATCAGACCATTGAGATTAATCCAGCAAAACAACCATTTATATGATGGATCATGGCCGTGGGAAAATTCAAATCTGAACTTTTCAAGTGCTTCAAGTGCAGCATTGGATCCAGACCGCGGACAGGATTGGAATTTCTAATACCGTAAAAGAGAACAGAGACTCGATTGTTGAACACGAGAAAATTACAGAAAACATAACATTTCTAACGTGAAATTGAATGCATCCAAAGACTGAAGAAACCAACAAAAAAAAAAAAAACAAGAAGCCATTAGTTAGACCTAAAAATTTCGAAGCGTCGTGAAAGAAATAATCAACTATTGCCTCCTAAGACATCCGGATATGAAACAGTCCATTTTGACGTCAATGACCGATTTAACATGTACATGAAACTCAGATACTGAATAACTTTTACAGCTGAGACAGACAAGGCAGCGATTAGGCTGCTGCTTTCACTTTGCTAGTCGTATGGCTGTGACCAGCAGGCTTACCCAGAAAGCTTTAGATCGAAAAGTAGTAAAAGTGAATTAAAAAGTATATTGAACGAAGAATTACTCAACAAAACCAGCCCAAGATGGTCTGTACACTAGCTTCTCTCACACACTCTCGTTATGCAACGGCCCGCTTCATCCGTATCTCCACAATGCTTTACACAAAGTCTCAATGTAGAAGTTAGTCCCCATCCCGAAAGAAACACAGCAAGTCTTGAAATCAAGGGGCAGGACAAATGCGAGTTTCTTCCTAGCAGATCCTTCATGATGCTCCCACACATCTGAAACAAAACAGCAAAGTAGTCTATTTGCATATAAACAACCGATGTATGTACAGTAGTTAGTATTACCGTAACAGGGAAAACAGAAATTTGAGATACAACCAATTACGATTGAACATTTAACTCGCTGAATAAGAAGCACAGCAAGGGACTTTTTGAAAGGCCATGGTTACATAAGTTTGCTCATATGATCTGACTAACTGGTTCAGAAACAGAGACAACTAGGGCAAGGAAGCTCATAGGAGGATCAAGGATGAACTTGTAATCCCACCATATATGTGATTAACAAACAACTATAATTTTGATTTAAAAACAGATCATACCAAACAAGTACCTGATAATGCATCATCACAATGTGTTGAACCCTTCAGTCCCAACTCTTTCTCAACGATAAGAACTCTTTCTTCGGGAGAGAGATAGAATCCACCCTCGTTCAACGTCCGTGACCAGCCATCCACCTAAAGGCAAGAAGATTCTCCTGATGTAATTTATTACAGAAGATTTATCTCTTATGATTACAAAGCCATCTGGCCTTAAAATCCGGTCCATTTCATATCAAATAGATCCTCTATCCCACAATTACGCTCATCAATCTCCGAAAAAATTTCCCAGGCATGAAGAAGATCATATGTACGAGGATATGTTGAAATGCTTCACACCTGACAAAGGACAAAAAAAATATAGATAAATGATACTCATACTAAGAGCTGAGAATGAGAAAGAGAACAGAGAATGTCAAATTCTTTGTTATCCCCGCCATATCCGCATCATAATCAGTGGCTGTTGAATATCTACGTCATCAATAAGATCAACAACAGTATATGTTGATTGGTAGAGTACATGTTGATTGGTAACAGGAAATACTTTGCACAGATCATGTATGATAATAGAATGAATAACCAAAATGATAATAGGCAGGGTCAATACCAATCATGAACAGTTCCAATCAAGCCCCGATCATAGATAATCTTCAATTTGGCGGACGCATGAACAGGAGCTACATTCATAACCCAAACATCTTTGTCATTTAGGGCAGCTGCAAACCCACCAATGTTAGAGTTCATGTCATCACGTTTCTGATTGAGTTCTTATGTAAGAGAGCTCTCATCTGCTTCCAGTACTCATCAACTCTAGAACGCCATACACTCTGCATAAAAGATCATGAAATTTCTTATTGCAATGATACAAGCTAAATCGTGGATGTAGTGGCACATTGTTCATCACAGCATGCGTGCACAGAGAAATATCTTACGGTATCCTCTTGAAACTCTGCAGGAGTGACACCAATTTCCTCCAGGCGAGGAGGTGGTGCGGTAAGCCTCCGAGGCCAAGGAACCAATCCACTCCATCTTTCCCGGTGCATCCCTTCTCAAAAATATAAGTAAGATAATGAAAATTAATTTTACTTGCACCACCAAGTCAATATCGAGGGAGAAACAGGTGTTCCCCGAAGCGTAATTGATAGAAGAAAAGTTTATCAGCATGCATCTCAAATTATGTCCCTTCGATGAAGTCTTTCTGCCACCCAAACAAAAAATTGTGATTATCATCACCATAAGCAATCAAGGTGAGGGCAGACTAAGGGGACTCTATAATCTGTCCACACCATTCAATCACTTATGTTTGCCAGACAGATGCAGTTGCTATTATTATTTTTACTTCTTTTTTATTTGGTTGAAATGCAGTTACTATTTTAGAAAGACATTTAATGCCTACTGTGATAATCTGCAAATAACAGAGTCGTCAATGGGAAGAAGCCAAGTAATGTCTCATGCATAGGTTGTAATTTCCCCAGAGGTGAATTCTAGAGTAAACCAGCAAGAATTTGAAATGAGGACGACTAATTACATGAGCTGTAAACGAATAAACAAATCATATATCAGCAACAAGCACATGCGATTTCAGCACTAAAGATATTGTCAAAGCACTCACTTGCCGAGTAAGGGGAGATGCATGCCTTCATGAGCACATTCCAACTTGCATCTGGATCATCATCAGAGCTGCATAAAGGGGGCTTGTTCCTTGATCTCTCTTCAAGTAGCAACTATTACTCATCGGTTTTGCCCATATAACAGTTTGGTCTTTCTTAGCTACAACTCTCCAGCACATTCTTCTAAGAAGATCATACATGGAGTTCCAAATCTTTCGGTTCTCCGGATCGTGCGCATAGGCTTCAGGAGAGGAGTACACAAAATATCCTCCTGGTCTTAGTAGTCTGTCAAGTTCTAATAATAGAATGCCATCTCTTTGGAGCCAATCTATCCTACACCTTGAACAATGAGCCAGTTCAAAAGATCTACTTGGATAAGGAAGTCTTTTGGTCCCCAATACACCTAGAGTAGAAGGAATCCCCCTCTCCAATGCGAATTGTTATTTGGTTCTCATGCACATCATTAGGTGCAAGGGACATAGCTATAATATCAAGAGGAAGAAGGTAAGCACCAAAACTAGCGACACCACACCCCACATCAAGGACGTTCCTGATACTCCCCCCGTTGTGGAGCTTATCCCCAGGAAACTTTAGCATCTGAAGTTTCACAAGTAAAGCCCACAAAAAGCACATAATGAGTTTATGGCTTTAATGATTGCAGCTAAATAAAAAATGAACGGTAAATCAAATGATGCCCCCACCACTTCCAAAGGAATATTTGTACATAGGAAAGAAAAGCTTCTGCCTTTTTCCCTCCAAGGGTCAACAGATGATAAAGCAACTAGATCATACCTTAGCCACTGCCATGATGTACTTGTCGGCCCCATCATGAAAATGGGTTCCACCACCGGGGAAATTTATCTTGTCGCCATTCACAACCATCCAATGCTGATCAGATTTCTCCTGTGCAAGATGTGTGTGCGGTATGTTTGCTCTCCACACTCATCCCTGCTTGCTGGCCACCTGATAGGTATCTGATATTCTAGAAATAAGTATTAACATCAGATCCGACTGAGGCCAACCTAAATTAAACTGCTGTACAAAAGGCAGCAAAAGAAACGAACCTTATAGCCAACTGGGGGAGGAATCAAGCAGTTGTAACGGCGCTCAGGTGGTGGACAATGCCGTTCGTAGTGCTCCATCAAAGTCAAGTTGGGCTTCAATTTCATTTGGTATATGAGGTTTCTATCCAAACAAGGTATTAATTCCGAGAATTTCACATCACATACCTAAATGGACAAAAAGGAGAAATTATCCAGGTGAGAAGAGCTACATAAGGAGATCATAAAGATCAATCAAAAGCACAATCGACAAAGCCGACCATCAAACTGCAGGGAATTTGGAGCAATAAATAGGCAAATTCATTTGTCCCTCGATACAACCACATTCACAAAATGATCGAAAGAGGATGGAAGAGATGCTCTCGAGAATACCAGCAATGATCTAAACATAACTCACATCCTGGCAGAATTGCAAATTACAAGACCATTGTTTGTTCACAGACACTAAGAGTATCAAAATCCGATATTAGCGGGAAAATATTATTGAAAAAAGGGGCGTCCGCCTTTTTGATGCAGCGATTGCATTACTAAACTCGAAGCAGCAAGCCAGTCATTTATCATTTTAGTGATTTTGAAATCTCCACGCTCCGATCGGTGAGACTTGTACACGCGTGGCATAGGACAATGCTATAAAACCGGCCAAAAAATACGAAACTGAGAAGTTAAACAGAAACGACTCCAGAAGTTGCGATAAACAGTCTTTCACCGCAGCAAACAATTAATCTTCAAGCACAAGTTACGGGAATGCTCTTAAGAACAATGCCAACAAAACCGGCCAAAAAATATGAAACTGCGAAGTTAAACGGAATCGAACTCCAGAAGTTGCAATAAACAATCTTTCACCACAGAAAACAATTAAACTTCGAGCACAACTTACGGGAATGCTCCTGGGAACATCAGGCTGGCGCTCACGGTCGTTGAACAGATGATCCAAGCCGCCATGGGGCACGAACACGCCGAGAACAGGGTCGACCCCTTCGGACCTGAGACCATCTGCGTCGGATCTTGAGAGACCCGGAGCGACCGATGACCCGTAGTACAAACACACCAGCCCCAAAACCGCAATCGCTCCGATCAAAACGTACTTCACAGCGATTGCATTAGGCACCAATTCGCTCTTGCTCTTCATTGAACTGACCGAACCGAACCGAACCGCGACGTAATCCTCCGGAGCTATAAACCCTAAGCCAAAAGACCCGATTTTGACGAAGGACAGAGAGCGGAGACAGGTGGGTGGACGTGGATCTGGCTTTGCGGCGACGGCGATCGACGCAGTTCCCGAGCTAAGTTTCTGGTGCTGGGGCTGTCCTGTCATCCATTTAAGTAAGCAAGTTGTGCGTGTGCATGAGAAATCAGATGTGGTCGAGCTCACGGTAGCAGGACACATGTCAATACTTTTTGACTTTTTAAGAATTTATAATGTTGAAAAGAGTAAAGAATGTCCGAGCTGACCCTAAAAAAAACAAAAAAGAATGTTGGAGACTCGTTCCTCTCTCGTAAATTTGAAACCCCAAAATCATATCAAATTCCTAAAAATCAATAATTTTTTTTTAATAATTGAATATATTGATTATTTTTGTTAAATAATATCTCGGAAGCACTTAACAAGAGTATATCAATTAAAAAAATTATACGATTACTAATGTACAGACACTTCTTTTAGATGACTATTTTAGAATAGTAAGGGTGCAAATAACCTTTCTGTTTTTGAAATTAATTTATGATCAAAAATAAAGTTTCGGACGAGTTTCTAAGGAAAACACAAAATTTCTATTCTCGAAATAAAATTTATTTTCATAATAGTGCAAAATTTCTAAGATTTTTAGCAATTGGCAAACGGAGGACCAGCGGATCGAGATGCAAAAAGAGAGTGAGCAACGAGAAAAATTCTTATTTCTCATTTTTGTTCCCAAAACAGAGAAGTGAAAATTTCAATTTCTCATTTTTTTTCAAACTTATTTCTAAAACAATAACAAAATTAGAAAAATAAAATTACGCTAACAAACAAATCTCTGCTTCAAACCCGTTTCAAAAATCGGTTTGGAACAGAAATCAAGAATCATTACGGTTATCATTCACCTCTTAAATAGTTTAGCATCAAAAATAAGTCAACACAATGTGTATTTTTTTTTTTTCAAGTGTTTCACATAAAATAGAAATCTAAATATGAATGCCGCAATATATACAAAAAATAAAATAAAATGTAAAACAAAGCGATACGACGACGCGGTTGCATTCATCCAGAAGTTTCACCTAAAATGATTTTAAAACATTCAACCTCTAGATTATTTCCTTTCCGACGCATTATATTCATCGGAGATAATCAATAAAAATTTTCGCTGTCCGTGAGTAATATAATTCGTATTATCACAAAAGAGATATGTTTTTTGATTTTCAAAATATTGCCACATCCGTAACTTCGTACTAGCTTATCGTGATTATCGGTCCCACCGTCGCTCTTTGGAACGGGATGCGTTTCTTAATTGCCTGTCGGGGACCAATCGGGAAGTCACAGAGATTTGGTGGACGCTACGATCTTGGGCCTGGTGTTGTTGGGGGGAGGTGGGCCCGGGGAAGAGGGTTGGAGTGATTTTTCCGAAAAGGGGGCCACAAAATTGCGGCAACAAGCCATTCACGGAGGTCAATTACGTCTTTCTCCTCGAGTACGAGGATCGTCTTTCTTCCTTTTCTTTTTCCCTTTTTTTTTTTCTCTCAAGGACGATTTTTGGAATGGATCTCGCTCGTGTGATGTCCGGAACGGGAGGACAGGCCCGTGTGGCGCAGAGCAGCACACCGCGGCTCGACGCGTCTGAGCCACACGACCCCAATCGATGCGCGAGTGTCTCGCAGTCGGAAGAGGGAGAGTGGGGGTTAGAGTTGGGGGTGGGCACTGGGATTTGCTTTTGAGCTACTTTTGGGTGGGTCGTGGCTGGGTGAAGGGAAGGCGAGGTGCCCACGGCCTTTCGCCTGGAATTAAATTTAGCGCTGCTTCTATTTAAAGGAAGAATCTGAATACATGTCGCCCGAAAAGAAAAATAATATTAATGATCAAATTATATTTGGCTGTTGATCACATTAGAGCTGATTTACAATTTGATAAATTAAAAATTCTTGCCAAGTGTTTAATATTAGGCATCACTGGATGGAACGGGCTGTTGGGTCCGCTCCTGGTTAACCGGTCTATATTAAATTAAACAATTTATGTTACCAATTCTAAAATGCAAAAAGAAGTGACACCATCTATTTTATGAAAGATGAATGATCTGGAAAATATTTCCTTGGAACTAATCGTTCATATCGCCTCAAATAATTAGCTAATGAGAAAAAATACCATTGCCAACATAATGATGTAAAATTTCTGTGAAACACTCAGGGGTTTCACAAATAAAAGGAAAAAAACTAAAAGAGCCTAAATTTGAACAAACGAAACAATAGACCATATTTATTTTCTAAAAAAAAAAGAAAATTACTCGAGAGAGATAGAGAGAATGCACCAGGAGAGGGGCTTTCACTCGAGGTTGGCAAGGTGTGACATCACTCTAGGTCACCGGGGAGAGTTGACGACCCTCACATGAAATAAGTGAGGGTTTGGTAGCTTTGCCACCACGCTAAGATTAGTCGACCTCTTTTGATCGCTAGGCTAATGGAGGTCAATGTGATATGGACGATTACTTTCCTTCAACTCTTCTAGGTGTTCGCTTCAGCTCACAATCTCAAATGAGAGCTTTCGATAAGAGGAGAGCTTGTGATATTTAGCAATAAGCAATTCGATTCTGAGCGTGTAGAGTGAGTTTTGAGAAGAAGATAAAAGGAGAGATGATGCGAGACTTCGCGTATTGCATGTTCTTCCAATTCATTGCTCTTTCTAAGAATTGAGAGGAATTAGATCACCACCCCGCATCACCACCGCCACTCGCCACAACTGTGCCAAACATCGTCGGTGGCATGGGGTTAAGGGAATGCTTCGCTTGAGCCATATCTCACCCACACGACAGGTGCACGCCTCATCATTTCATCTCAATCCGTGAGCTAGTAAGTCAGGAATTATCCGCACACGAGGTGGCGAATATCCACGGCACAATTGGTTAAAAGGTTCACTCACGATATGGCTTGAACTTGTGAACAACAATCCTTGTTTTCCTTCTGGAGCATGCCCTCGCCTAATGTGACTTCGGCCCAAGCAAGCTCATGGCTAGGGTGTTAATGGCCACTCGAGTCAGGTCTCATATAGGCCCGGCCCGGGCCGAAACCAAATAGTACTAAGTTCGGCCCGAGCCGAACCGACTCGATACCCGAATCATATAGTCCCATATATTCGGATTGGGTTGGGTCGGTTTTGGTTTTGTTTTTTTTTTTTTTTTTTAATTTTGAATTTTGACTCAAACTCTAAGATATTCGTATTGTGTTTCGGACTACCGCCCGTCGCCGAGGGACCGACGACCTCCGCCAGGCAAGGACAAGGGCCGGCCCGGGCGAGGCTACCTAGATCTAGGCCACGTCGCCCTCGCCCTAGGCAGACGACCGTTGTCCTTGTCATCATCTTCCTCTTCTTCAAACAATTCATTGCCTTCCTCAGTCACTGTTCCCCCATCGTCCACTGCACTGGCCCCTTCCAACCCATCTTCATTCAACGAATGGATCTCAAGTCCATCTCTCATTGTTAGTCAGCAATTGCTACATAAATTGGTCCGTGGCTAAAATCCGGCTCATGTTAGATGT
>JAGVVM010008888.1:0-13893 GCA_019149425.1 Psidium friedrichsthalianum
AAAGCTATAGGATGTTTTCGTGTTTAAAGTGCCAAACTGAAGCACTTTGCAGTTTTTTTGTGAAGATTTCCTTTTGTCCATCAGATTCATAATCTTTTAATAGTGCTTTAAACCATATTGGTGATTTGTTGTCGAAAAAAAATCAACTGATGGAATCGTATATCTTGCCACTGCTACTGCTTCTCTTCATTCATTTTCACTGCATCTTATATGAAATTGATCACTTTTCGATTTATGTCTATGAGTTTTGTGTATTTTCTTCAAATATTTTATTTGACATCCTGTCTCATTGATTTTTGAACTTTCATGTAATATCTATTAGCTGTCAAATGATGACGCATATCCACTCGATTTCATTTATTCTGAGAAATTCGATTCTGTTTTTCCTTTTCATTTTACCTTCTTAACTCCAATCTCATATTGATCATTCATGGTTCACGTTCTGAAAGGGTGCCTCTCTGTGAAATGGATTTTTCTCTCAATTTCTCTCAAGTACTTCACTATCGATAACCCCGTGGAGCAAATCTGACTTTGAGTTACATTTCAAGATGTTCTGAGATTTGTGAGTGTTACACGCAATTACTATGGCTTTGATTGTAGATCCTTTCCTTTATCTACGTGGTCAGTCGTGCATTGGCTAACTCAACTTTGCATTTTCCTTGAAAAGTGGAAAACTGACGCATGTGATAACGATAATTAAAAAAATAGCTATAATAGATGAGATCCGAGTACTGCCCCGTTCTCCTCCTCCTCCTCCTTGTCCAAGCACAGAAAAGCACTTGCACGTTGTAGAAGTTGGGTATATGGTTCCTTTTCTCCTAGATGACAGATGTTGTGAAGACGTGAACGTCTCATGCTTTTTTTAAACCCGGGTGAACCTCTGCCAGTACGCTTCTTTGCAATTTTGTTATATGCTTTCCTTTATTTGAAAGATAAGCCTTGATGAATTGTTATAAACTGTTCTGCTCACGAATGCCCGCAACAATAGTGGCTGGATTTTCTTTCTGTTTGATTTTTTCATTGGGGGTTTTCTTGAATTAGGTTCAAAATTGGTTAATAATTGGCTAGTTTTTGGTGGTTTTGCCGTTCTTCCACAAGATATTGGCTCTGGCACTGAAGTGAACTGTCTCCACCGACCCCAATATTTGTTGAAAATTCTTCTGGCTCGCTGTAGGATTGGAGGAAATATTTTGAGGTAACAATACGAAGTGAACTTATGTTCCTTGTCAAGTCTTAATCAGGATTTCTGTTGTCTGATGCGAAATTCCTGTCAAGTTATTTTCTTCGTGCAAGCTGACCATCTGTGATTGCCCATTTCGTTGAACCTGGGATTTTTGTCTATTTTAAGTAATATTTAATATTTAGGAGCCCAAGAAATATTACAGCAAACGGAAATAGGTCCGCACTGATAAAGAACTAAAAAAGCATCTTCATATCCTATAGATACGTGGAATGGATGGAAGACACAGGGAATTCACCTTCCAATTAGATAATTGTATCACGCATATGCTCGTTTGCCGAAAGTGGATGCCGGCGCTGAACATGCTTGCTTCAATATATCATCGAGTGGTAAGCAGACTCCTGATTCTCTTGCCTGGATGTCATCTTTCTTTGTGATCCTCCACTTAGGATATCCCTCTCTTCCTTCAATTAGTTATGGGTTTCTTTTGGGATCTTCAATTGTTGACCATTTTATATTATGATTTCGCATCACGATATGGATCTGTTGTGATGAGTCCACACATGAACTTCAGCTCAGAACTTGGGTGTCTGTTAATGTCAGTAAGCTTTCATAAGCGATATCCTTTGTGGTGGCACTAACAAAGTTTTTGACTGGTGTTTACTTTGAGCATTGTTCCTTTTTCCTCAATGCACTTGAGGGTTTTGTGATCTCGGTTGCACTCATTTTGATGTAGTTTTTCTTGCTTGCATGATGCATGCAGAAAGAGATTGGTTGTGCATATAAAACATGAGCAATTTATATCTTTTTAGGCTTTGTTTAGGAGGGGTGGGTGGGAGGAGAACAGTTAGTATGGGTAGAGAATTTTGATCATTTTGTAAACTTTCCCTAGCGATAATTTGGAACATTTTACCTCTTCTCCTCCACCTTCTCTATTTTCCCTTCCTCCCTCACCATCCTATCATCACTTTTTGTTTGCATAATGCTAAGTGATTTTGATCTAATTTGAAAGTGGCTGGTCTGCCACAGTAAGCATATTTTTTATTGGCAAATCCTACCCTCGTGCCCAATACCTATAGTGTCTTACTTCATTTTCTTTTCATTCGTTTAGGACTCTAAATTCATTTTAATGACTTCCCAATGCCGTCTTATCCATTTTAGCTTCCTCTCTTTCGTTTCCCTGCTTTTAATCAGGTTGTGCCTTCATGGGTTGTTAAAAGAGAAGTCTGCTGACTTGGTCATTAGATTCGTTAGTGCATCAACCACTGGCCCTTCACATAAAGCCAACGAGTGTTTTCATGACAACTCTTTTCACATCCAAAGGATCAATCTTTCAGATAGTATGAATATTGGCGTTGACCAGACAATGATAGTGCTCATATAGCGCAGCAATTCCATAGTGGGGACAGAGCCCAGTTTAAAGACATAATCCTTATCTAAGAGGCTTTTGACTCCAACGGCATCTGCTTCCTCGGTAATGGTAGCGGTCCATTGCTTAACAAAGTCCCTGGAGGAGGAGGGAAGAGAGGCTTTTAACTCTGCATCTGCCTTCTATGGAATGGTAGCGTCTCAGGGTTAGGCGACTTTGGAGCCTTGGATCCTTTGAATGTCAGATAAAAGGATTGTGTTGAGGGAATCCACTTGGCCATTGTCGACAAACGGCCCCCTTAAGTGAAGAAGAAAAAGGAGGAGGAGGAGAAGAAAGGAATTTCTTCCCGTAGAATGAAGCTTCCTGTATTGATTCGGCTTATTGATCTATTAAAAATTCGAGAAGTGCTCCTTATTCCTAGTATTAAATAGAATCATGTAGTAATAAAAGATGCTTATTCTCATTTTTTCGCATGGGAAAGAAATTAAGTGTTGGCAGCTAACGTTCTTATTCTCTTTAGTAAGGTGATCATGCTCGATTTTAAGATATGACCCTATGCACGAGGTGTGTGTACACTTTGGTTCGCCACGGCTTCGACCCTGTTCTAGCAAGTTAAGTCAAAAAACCACACGCCGTGCTTAATCCCCAGGAAGAATATGCCCTGATTGCGGGTCTGCCTGCACAAAGTTCTGTACTCACCTGAGATATTTTCGCCCACTCTTTATCAAGCTATGATGTGATGACTAGTCGACAGGAGAGCCTCAGCCGTGATATTCCCCCCCGGAGTGCCCTAAGGGTGGTCTGTATCGGCTCTGACGTAGGACCAGTTGTCCGTTGGCCCTTGCCCATGAACAGGAAGGGCCCTGGATTCCTTTCTCATTCTGGAGTCACTTCCTTTACGTGGCCGTGCTTGGTATCCTCAACACTGCCCGGAATTCCTTCCAAGTATTTTCCAATTTTTGTTGTTTCCTTTCGTGAGTTGCCCTCCGGTCCAGAAACTGTGATAGCTACGACATATACGTTCTCTATCCACATTCAATAAGAAACCCTTTCCCTCGTCCTCATTCATGTATTTGCCTTGTGTCCTCTCTTCTTTGGTTTTCACATTCTTTTTGCCCTTTTGTTTGTTTACTTTGCAAAACCTTGCACTCCGCGTCAAATAATCTTCTACCAAATTGGATAACAAAACGGAATCGCAATCGTTATCTTCATAAATCCTCCGACATTGCAAGGTGCCTCGCTGCGCTCGTGCGGATGTGTGCTGAACTGGGATCCGTGCGGCCTGTGTGGGGCTGCTGTGGGTCCCAGCTCACTGTGAAACGGAGTCACAAGCGCCGGGCTGCAGATCGCGGATGTGATTATTGGGTGTTGTATATGTGGACGTCCGTTTTCGCTTCGGTCCGCATGTGAGAAACGTCCAAAATAGTGGTCCTCTTTGGGGGTCAAATAATTCACCCTTATTAACCCATCATCGTGCCGAAGTGGTACACGTGTGGTCGCCTCCAGCTTTTCCCAACAGTTGACCCTCTGACACATCCACGACAACCCACGTGAGACTTGACAGAACAAAATTTGGAGGCAATTGGGTGCGTACCCTTCCGCGTGCCAATCCCGAAATTTCTGCCTATTGTCCTCCATCGTCATCCTAGCCGTTACGATCCCTCTTTTCCAAGCCATGCGCTCAGTCCCTGTTTTTTATTTTGCCAACGTGTACGCTCCCGTCCCTGGCCTAGGGGCATTCCCGTCATTCACCCACCTTTCTTCCCCCCTGTCCCTTGCCCGTCACTCACGGTACAAGTTTTTTCTCACTCCCCCTGTGGTACATCATCTACACCTGAATCCGGGAGAGGAGGCCACTTTCCTCGAACTGTCCTTCTCTCCCGTTCCCTCTCTCTCTTCTTTTCTGGACTCGCTCTTCTCTTTCTTGTTTCGCTTCGCGAGATCTCTCTCATACGACGAATGCGGACTTTGGGAGCTGTGGCTTTCGATTTTCGCCATGGCTGTCTTCTTCCTCCGAGCCGGGGTCCTGTGAAGTCCGAGTCCGGAGGCGCGGAGAGGCGTTCCCATGTAGTTCGGCGCTGCCTTTCGGGGGCGATCAGCTGCTGCTGTACCTAGGCCTGAAGAAGGCGGAAGACATAGGAGAGATAGGTTGCACCGTGCCATAGAGTGCGCATCAGTCAATGCTCACTTACCCTGTGCTGATTCCGGTTCAACGCAATCTCCTATTCTTAACCGTTTGGTGCGTCCACCGATTAGTCGATTTGGTAAATAACAATCTTGTATTGCTGTGCGCCACTGTAAGAAGCTTATGGTCGGTTAGCATACATGCGTATGATTGATCGGGCTTTTTCTTATAGATTCTTGTTGATTCTACGCCACAGCTTGTGCTTAAGAAGGTGTCTGCTGCGCATGATCGTCGTTCGTTATTGTGCTGTTTGTGATTCCAGGATGCGCGTCGACGTATCCTTGAGCAAAGGTTCACTGCGATACGATTTTGAGGTCGTGTTCACCGTGAAAAATGCCATATCGCTGATTCCATGGTTAAATAGAAGGGGCACTTGCCACAAGAAATATTAAGTGCTGGCTAAATTTCAGGAAGTATGAACGAAAAGTAGTATGTCTGTATAGATGTAATCGCGATTAGTGCTGTGAGTATAGTTATGTGGTGTGTGTATACGTGTGTAGATATTAGGTATAATGTTATGGGCGACTCAGCGAGTGTGATAGAGTAAGAGTACGTTATGAGACATTTAAGCTTTGTGAGTTCAGGAATGAACTTGATTCAACTGTGGATCCTCACATAAATGCCGCCTAGTTCTTCCATGAATTTTACCTGTGAATCCAGTTAGGTCGAAATTCTTTTGGGGTTATTGGATGCCTTCACTTTCATTACAATATGTACGTTTTGATGATCTAATCGATCAGAGCTTATGTTTGTCCTGATTGGCATGTTGCTCAAAAGTAATACTAAACCTTTGAATATTGATGGCCTCTAGGCATAGATGGACTGGTCGATATGAAGCTCATCTCTGGGATAAAAGTACATGGAACCAGAATCAGAATAAGAAAGGAAAGCAAGGTTGCTCTCACTCTCTCAACAAAACCTCTAACATGTTGCTAGAACTAATCTGGATTATTTGCTTTATTAAACTGACGTTATGTCTTCTCTTTGTAATGTCCATGGAATGGTTTGTTGAACAATCTGCTGGGCCAGTTTATTTAGGTAAGCAAAGCTGTATATGTGCTTATTCGAAACAGGTTGATACCACTCGCCAGCTTTTATAAGCTCTTCCTCATTTGGCCTGCATTACACAATGACAGGTGCTTATGATGATGAGGAGGCTGCAGCAAGAGCCTATGATCTCGCTGCCTTGAAATATTGGGGACCTGGGACGCTCATTAATTTTCCTGTTAGATAATCCCATTCCCAATCCTTTTCCTTAATCGTTTTGAAAAAAATTCTAAAGTTTCAATTCTTGCATGTGTTATCCTGCTTTATCTTTTCTTAAACCTATATAACGGGACATTTATTCCTAAAAAAGAATGAAGTAAAAAAATCATGCTAAACGCCCATATTGCTAATTTTTTTATTGGTCATCTAAGTAGATTTTTTTTTTTTCACTCAACCCGCCATTTTAATTAGGTCAGTAGATGTACTGTACAGTCTACTAAGCATGACAACATATGCAGGTCAAGGACTATACCAGAGATCTTGAAGAGATGCAGAATGTCTCTAGAGAAGAGTACCTCGTGTCTCTTCGTAGGTAAGTGAACATCTATTATGCATCATCGATCTGTTTACATTATATGCTCCACTAATATTATTCGATTCTCATTAAATATTCTTGCAGAAAGAGCAGTGGTTTTTCAAGAGGAGTCTCCAAATATCGAGGGCTTTCTAGGTTTGCTACTACGATATTAACTTGCTTTTTGATAAATTATGTATATACATGGGTGTGTACATACCACATATGCTTGAACTTCTTAAGGTTAGCAAGCGCTAGGAGCTTCGGATTCATAATGTCTCTAAAATCTATATCTTATACTGAACATTCTTTCTAGGATGATACTATTGGATAGGCTGGTCTGTCAGTTAATTTGCAGTCTCTTTCATGTTATGCAGCATTTGTAATATCAATTCTAACAATGATCCCAGCTCAAACTTTCACTTTCTTTCTTCTATTCCCTTTGATTGATTCAAAGAATTCGAACTTATTAAATCCTTTGTTTTGTTCTGCGAATTTGTTGCTTTTACATACTAGCCGATGGGAGTCATCGTTTGGTCGCATTGGTGGAGCAGAATACTTCAACAGCATTTATGGTGGGTAACTGGACCTTACGCATCTCTGTTTTTGTTAGGGAAACAAGCTATATCTACGAAGCATTATCTTAATCTGACTTTATCCTTAAAGTCAAATGTCTTATCAAGAAAATAAATTGAAAAGGTGCAGGCGAAGATCCGGCAAGAGAAGGTGACTTTGGAGGCAGTTTTTGCATTGATAAGAAGATTGACCTAACCAGCTACATAAAATGGTGGAGCCAAAACAAAACCCGACAACTGGACTTGACTACAAAATCAAGTGAAGAAATAAGACACTGTTCCTCTGATGATATCAATACTGAACTAAAAACATCAGAATGGGAAGCTACAGAACCGTACCAGATGCCCCGTTTAGGAGTACCTCGTGAAGGCGGAAAGCACAAAGGGTCCACTTTATCTGCCCTTGGTATTTTGTCACAGTCGGCTGCCTACAAAAGCTTGCAAGAGAAAACGCTTAAAAAGAAGGAAAAGGACCATGACAATGATGATGAAAACAAGAATACTATCAACAGGATGGACTATGGACAGCCGGTTGAGAAATCGAGAAGCCATGAGCCTAGCGAGAAACAAGGAGCGACAGTTGGAATGAGTGGAACACCTCCGTCTCAAAGAAACCTCTATCCCTTAACTTCTTTCTTGAATGCACCCTTGCTGACCAATTACAGCAGTATTGACCCACTGGTGGATCCTGTCCTGTGGTCATCTCTTGTCCCGGTGCTTCCTGCTGGACTCTCGCGCACTGCTGAGGTTGGTGCTGTTGCTTTAGGCTTAGCTAGGCTATTATTTCCATAACAATTCCTTGATTGAGGAACTTGGATCAAATCCTAAAATCAGGCAACAATTTCATTGAATTATTTTTTGTTGGTTGGAATTCACATAGACATAGACATCCATTGAGATGCGCTAGCAAAGACAGGTCTGTTTTCTTGTAGCCTTTGACTATCGAATTAAACTGCACAGGGACAGGATTAATACCTATAGTTTCCACCCGCCCCTTTTGCCGTGTTCTTGATATTGGAATAATTGATTGATCTGCATGTTTGAATCTGGACGTTTACATGAAAACTGGACTTAAAAGATTAAAAGAGAAATGTAGTTTGTCTCATTTAGTATTGACATCTGACATTCATATGATAAGTGTTGTGAGCATGTGAGAAATGGAGGATGGACAGTACCTTTCATGTGACTATTATTCCCTGAGCGAGCCAGTTCCTCCCATTTGGTGACTTGTCTGACCTAACTCTAATGAAATGAAGGGGACATAATCTACAGTAGTTATCCCCCCTTTGACTATTGTGCTATCGTTTGGTAAGATTCTCAAGAATTGCTTGTCTAAAATTTTCTCTGTTTTGGGATAACAATGTGGGTTACCCGAACCACGATCCGCAAAAACTTCATTCTTCTTGTGGAAATCTACCTCGCGAATGAAGTATTCAAATTCTAAATGCAGGTCCCAAAGACTGAGACCAGCTCAACGTATACTTTTGTTCAGCCGCAGGAGTGATCATCCGTCACTTGATGGTACCAAATCGTGTAAAGATAGAGTGCATACTCAGACTTCCAGTCGGAGTTTTTGCGGAAGGCTGCTAAATCAACAGAACTTATGTGAGCCCAGTTTCTTCAACAATCGGAGGTGGCTTTTCCCTTGTCGGGTCGACATGGTTTCTGCCGGCTGGAGGATCAGAAGCACAAAAAATTGAGGTGTATATGATTCAGATGTTGTAATTTTTGTATCACTATGTTTTTTTTTTTTTTTGGTCGAAGTATCACTATATATTTACAGAGCAAAGAATACCAAATTGCAGAAAGAGTCCTAGAAATGTAAAGATGAATGGCGCCTTCTTACCAAATGTAACGTTGTTGCATACACAGTTAACACAGAGTTTGGTTAAGTTGATAGTTGTTGCTGTAAGTTGCTGGGGCAGCTTTATCCAGGGATATCTCCTACTGATTTCTGCTGAATAAAAAAAAACATTTCTTATGATGTTATGATGTCACATGACTTGGTATAACAACTTTATAATAGCATTTCTTATGCAGCCTTACCATTAATAGAAAGAAAATCTCTCGTCGGTCCTAACATTACTCAGAAAATCATCTCTCAATCTGAGCTTTGTGATGGCTTTAGAGCTAGCCGATTTTACATCCCCGAGGAGGGGCTTGAGTCTGATTAGGTAGTTGGTGAGGCAATAGCTTACCAAGGTGATGATCAGTAGCTGGTCTGAGAGGATGATCAACTAGCCGATTTTACGTCCTTCGATCTTGGGTGGGAATATCGAGGTGATCTTACTCTGAAAATCATCTCGAGGGTGCATTTTGTAGTCTCCAAGGAATCCATTAGAGCCCGGTACTTGCGGGCTTTTTACGAATTAGGGGTAAAAAAAATTGCATTTTACGGATATAGGTTTTCCGGCAATTTATTTACGATTTAAGGGTCCGTCCGGCAGTCTTATTGCCAAACGGACCCCGGTTCGACAGCCAAGCTGTCAAACAGGGCCCCCCCTTTCTCCCCTTTTGATCGTGTCCATGAATGTGTTCTATTGGGTTGCAAGTGTAGTCCGTGAGCTTCTCCCATCATCACATCCTTCGCCTTCTCCTTCGTCTTGTTGATCAAATTGGACGTTGCTCTTCTCGTCAACGACTGAAACTGAGGATAATTCTCCGAGTGTCGCATCAACACCCAAAGCACAGCTCCCTCAATGTAATCCCAAACACAGGCCACGAAACTTGGCGGCTTGCTCGATATCCCCTTCACCTCCCGCTGCAAAACGGTGAGAAAGGTGGTATGAGGGAGGAAGTTCGGGAGCCCGATCCCTTTGGCCTCTTCCAGGACCTCCAATTCCTCCAAAAGGAAGTTGGTCCTCGGGTCATTCTCAGGACAGTTTTGGAGCTCATCAGAGAATTGGTTCAGCATCTCCACCAGCCTGGCCGAGCAGTGCATGTTCTTCTCTTCCGGGTACTCATCGAACTTGCCTCTCAGCAAGACTTTCCTCGGCGACTTCTTCGCCGACCCCACGATCTGCATGAAGGGGCCACGTTCGGCAGCCAAGCTGCTGAACGGGCTGCCGAACAGCCCCCTAAACCATAAATAAATCGCTAGGGAACCCAAATCCATAAAATGCAATTTTTTTTACCCTTAATTCGTAAAAAGCCCGGTACTTGCAAGGTGCTTGTTGCAGGCCGATACTTCGACACATACAAGAGGGAATATCGAGAGACAGAACAGATTTATTACTACAGTCCTGAGTAAATAGGATCCCGGGTAATTACAACTTATTTGGCTGGCCTTTTCTCCTCTACAAGGTGACACAACTTGAATAAAACGAAACCAAAGCATATCCTCTGAAATTGCTCCCATTGAAAGAATGTGCTTGCTTCTGTCTAATGGACCCTATTTGTTCTCCATCCCGACCAGGAAGAGATGTTTGATAACACAACATCGCCGAGAAATAACACGAATGAATGTGTTGTCTGCTAATTTTGGCCCTATCTAATGTTACAGGTAAGAACTACAAAAATTCCTGGATGCTTGGGAGAATCCAGACAAACCCATCTTCATGGTAACTTCCATCAGCACAGTGGTCTAGAGCAGGCCAATGGGCAACTAGATGCTTGCATCAGTATGCAATCGCACCGATATCTCCAGCTCGATGAGGAGGAAAGTTGAGGAAGCCCTGCAAACTGAGAAGCCAACGGTCAACCTGGCGCCACCTGTTCCCGATTATGCGTGTTCGAGTGTCTGTATAGGAGTGCTTCCGTAGATTCATATAGATGAAATTTCAATCCTAGAGACTCCATTTTATCAATAGATCATAGGCCCATTGCCTTCTATCACGAGAAAGTAGAAGAGAGCGAAGCAACTGGTTGCAGTGTCTAAACTTCACGTGGAATCCTCTCTCCAACATGTAAAGGAAAACCTCCACCGATGCACCCAAGTTTCCTTCCTTGCACAGAGCAGGGAGCAATGTCGAACAGCTTGTGTAAGCGATATCGAGCCGGTTCTCCTTGAGAAGTGAAAATATTTTGAGAGCTTCTCCGATTCTATGTGATTGACACATGCCAGTAAGGAAAATGTTGTATGGTGCGAGATCAAAGTCCTTCAGACTCATCTCCAGCTGTAGCAAGTGTCTGACTGCCTGCTCCACTTCTCCTTTCTCAAAGTGATCCTCAGCTAATTTTAGGGTTCTGTCATCTCGGCCGGGAAGGTTATTCAGATATTTTATCCAAAGACTAAATGCCAAAGGGAGCTTACGTCTCCTGCACGACCAAGTTATTAGACATTTATATACTGAAGAGCTAGGTGGGCATCCCACCCTCTCCATCTGATCAAAAAACTTAAATGCATCCTCTTCTCTGTCAACCCCTTGTAGCCCATCTATAAGAGTTGCATAGGTGACCGAATCTGCGCTAAGTCCCTTAATCTTTAGCTCCTCAAACAGCTTGAGAGCAGGCTTTATGTCGCGTGCCTTGCAGAAACCGTTTATCAATGTATTGTATGTTTCAATACTCGGCACAACACCACTATCGGCAAGCCGCGTTAGAAGCTGGTAGGCCTTAAGAATCAACCCGGATTCACATAACTGCGCCACCATCTCTTTAAGACTCGCGCTATCTAAGACCCGATTGGAACCCTGAGAAAGCCGAAGGAATATTGAAGGATTTCTGCCTATCTCCATCTCATGGAGCAAACGGCGGGCTTTCTCGAGCTGACCAGCCTTACAGAGGCCATCCATTAAAGCATTGAAGGTCACGACAGAAGGCAAACAGCCGTGCTTTTCCATCTCGCCAAATATCTCTTGAGCCTCTACAACTAGCCCGTTCCTGCACATACCACATATCAGAATCGTGTAAGTGCAGGCATCATGAACGGAATCACGTTGTGATATCTCGAGTTGAAGAGACCGAGCCTTGTCTAGAAGACCATGTCACAAAACCCTTTTACTATAGCATTATAGCAATGTGAGTTTGGGGTTAGACCTCTCTGGGTCATTCCTCAAGCATACTCATTGCATCCTCCATCCTGCCTGCTTTAGACAAACCCCGAATCAGTATGGCATACAATAGAATCAGTACGACCTTCTCCTTAACATCCTCCTATACACACATCCACTTCATCGTATCTCCCAGCTTTAAATAACCCATCAAGCAAACTGCTATACCCCTTCAACCCAAGGCATACCCCTCCTTCTCGAATGTCGGCAGAACCAAACAAAGCCTCGTCTATTCTTACCTGCTTTGCAGAACCCATCAAGCAGAACATTGTAAGTAACGAATCGGGACTACACCGCTCTCCCTCATAGACTCAAACAACTTATAAGCTGATCACCGTGCTCTTCGCTTGACACAGGACCCCGACTACAATTGTGTAGTCCTCTCATGGGCGATATACCTCTCAGCGTCATTTCGTCAAACATTGAGAGCATCTTTAATCATGCCAATTTTGCAGAACCCGTCAATCAGATGGTATAGGTAGCTCGGTTTGGCAACAATATGACTTCGCCATCTTATGTAAATCGCCAGAGCCAAAAAATAAACTGCTACGCACAATAACGTGCATTATCTTATTATAAGTATAAACATTGGGCTCGCAATCGAAATCCCCCATCCTCCCAAATGCAATCCACGGCCTTCTCGGCCATACCCATTTCCAATACGCCGAGATCAGCAACAGGAAAAGCATCGGAAACGATCCGAAGCCGCAGCTTTTGAACTCCTCAAGAACCCTCCAGTACACATCGAACCCGCCTTCTTCTTCCGCGAGCATGTTTGACCACAAGACGGTGAGAGTCCCAAACGCGAAACCTCCTGTCTCGCATTGCCCAGAGAAGGAAACGAAAGCAGCGCGCGCGGGTCCCTCTGCTCCGGACGACGGATTCGACGACGTCGTGGGAGAGAAACGGGGGAAATGCGTCGAGAGCCGGCCGACGGGGCTGAGGGCGTCGAGGATCGCGAGGACCTCGTTGGACACGAAGAGCGTCGTCGGGCGGCGCGGTGTGGAGCCATAGATTCGGTCTGGGAAGAGAATGAGAGACGGTGGTCCGAAGAGGTGGAGGGAAGTGTTCTCATGGTAGGGAGGAGGCGCGCGCAGTTGGTGATCAGAGATCGTTGCTTCACTGGGTATCATTGTTTAGTTGCCGGTGTCTGTTCGTGATAATTCACAGAGGGTACAGTTCTTTTGGTCTTCGCAGAATCGGGGCACGACGCGCGCAAGGGAATTGGCGCATGGCTAGGACAGCGACAGTGACGGGATGATTGATTTTGGGTGCGACGTCTGCAGAGGAGGAGGGAATTGGAATTCTTAGTGTTGACAAAATCAAGGAATTAGAAGATTGGTCTTTGTAGTTTACCCTTTGAATAAATCGTGAGAAATTTTCGATCTTAGTATTCAGCTCTTGAAAATTTAAAAATTTTTCATCGACTTTTAATTATCTGACGCTAGTTCTCATTAATCACTTTATCAAGCATCAAATGATTGACGAAATTAGAATAGAACTTTTAAGTTATAACATTTGCCCGTAAGAAAGAGACATAATTGAGCACTTAGGACTATAGTTAGGATTCTAAAAGACAAGGTGATAATAAATATGTGTTTATGAAAGTTGATGAACTTCCTTTCTCTGTCCGCCCCCACCTTCTTGACCAATAATTGAAATTATGTGGAGTCTTCACATCTTAATGCTTGATTTTTATTTTTTTTTGATAGACGAATTTTAGATAAATGCCATAAGAGTACTATATAAAAATAAAAAAAAAAAATGCAGATCTCAAAAGGGGAAAATAAGTAAATGGTTATGTATCCATCTCTAAATAAACATAATAGTCAAATTACAAGGATCTATATACATTTATTAAAAGTTCAACATTCAAGCTTATTTGTTCTTTTTCTGTTTAAATTACAATTGTCAATTAAGGCGTTTTTAGCATATAATTAGGGGAAATTTTAAAAATATGGGACCTAACCTCTTAATTTTCTCAAAACAATCCGGCCTAGAGTGGTTATAATTGGTTAAATGATGGCCGAAA
>JAGVVM010008889.1:0-15434 GCA_019149425.1 Psidium friedrichsthalianum
GCATCATCTTTGTTTCTTGTCCCATTATTAGTCTATCTTTTTACTACTTTTTTGGGTGTGTGTGGTGGTAATAGTGAATTTTTAGAATCTAAAATTCAAATTGACACATTCGCTTTGGGGTTAACATACAGTGCGTGCGCGTGTTGTATACCACACATTGAGCAAAAATAATTTTCCTTTTTTCGGTATTTTTTTGCATTTTTTTCAAAATTAATAAAAATCAGAAAAATGAGAATTAAAAAATCAACTTGGAAGCTACGCTTAGCCTAGACGCCATTTTAACAAAAAATAATTTTACCTTATTTTTTGTATTTTTATATATCGCTTCAGAAAATAAAAAAATTTGTAAAAAAATGTGTGTACGTAGGCATTCGTGGACAAAAAAGCCCACACATATTACATATTTTTAATTATGTTTCCGTTCATTTTGGCCAAACATTTTGAAAAAATTCTGAATGAGTTTTCTTTGTTAATATAATCCTTTTCAAATTATTGGAAAAATTCTAGAATTCCTTTTAATTCTGTAAGTTCAATTTTCATTTTCTTGAGTCGTGTGTTCCTCGGCTTTCTATTTTTCTAAATTAAAATCCATATGAGAGAGGTGGCCGCTGGATTCCCCAATTTCGCAACGCAAAGGGCCAAGTACAATTTCAATTTTCAATTTAGTCCTCGAGTTGCATTGAAATGCATTAAAATTCTCAATACGGGACTGATTGCAAATTCGTGGAGCATGTCAACGGCTCGCGCCTAGTTTTTGGACTTCTGATCCAAGCTGTGGCATCATTTTTTGCGAAAAGGTCCTTAATGTTTGAATTCGCAAAGGCTGGCATCTGGTCGGGACAAACATTTGGGTTTTTCGTCCGATTTCAGCAAATTTCCCACAAAGACCTCATCTCCGATGTATCCATCGTGGGCAATCTGTTTTTGGCCTCATTTCACAAAATAGACCAAATTGCAGCTCATTTGGCCCTTTTTTCCGGCCAGGTCGGGTCATCGGTCGGGCCGACCCGACCCATGCCCGCACATTCATCATCTCCTCTTTTGTCACCCTCACCGAGCACCCACGCACTTTTTTTTCCCCTCTCCTCCTCTCGAACGACGACGTCGCCGCTCCAACGTCACGAGATCTCCCTTTTGTCTTCTTTGCGGCGCACATGGCCGGAGGTAACGGAGCGAAGGACGCGTGCGCTGGTTTATTCGATAGAGAGAGAGCGAGAGAGAAAAGCGCCGTTGAGGGCCAACAGATTCACGGGTAAGCTGGGGAATTTATAGAGGACGGACCCGCGAACGAAAGGGGATTCATTCGATTACAGAGGATTCATACGGGGAAGAGAGAAAAAAGTCTGGAAGTATGAATAGAGAGACGGGTGTGAGGAAACTCTGCCATTGAAGCTTCGCAGAAGCTCAGATGAAGCCGGAACCCTTCATTCCTTCGGTGATTAAGAGCTCCAAGACACGTCCAGAAGCTCCCGGCAACTCGAGGAACATTCGGATCCGCCGTTCGTTCAGAAAATCTTCGCTGAACGATCATGTGAGCTCGCGTGGTTGATCCTGTTGAAGCTCTGTCCGATGGCGAATCCTCGTCCATGCAACCTCGCTTCATGATTCTTGTTTCTTTTTGTTTCTTGCAGCCGTATCGATTCGAACTAAATTTCTACTTCTTTGTTGGCACTTTGTCGCGTAAAACCTCTTGCCATCGATCCCGAGCCTCTTACCTATCCGCGAGCTAGTATGCTCCCCCAGACGACCTCGAAGCCGTGCACCTCCAGGTAAGTCTCCTACTCTTCGCGGATGTGCTCTGTTCGACTTATGTCGTTCGTCATTGCAGATTTGTTTAAGCGTTAGTTTCGTCGCCGGAGTAGCTCTCGGCCAGAGTTGTATTGGGTATTTTTAGGCGGATTTATGAATATGAAAGTTAGATACAAGTGTGCTGGGAAAGACTAGAATGGGTTTAGGTCAAACACGGGAGATTTTCGTGAAGATTTGCGTCGATTGCGTCAGTTGTTCCGGCGAGTGTCGCCGGAGAAGGACGATGAACAGTGCCGCCGACGGCACTGTTCATCACCTTCTCAGGTAATTGTTGACTCGTCAACAGTTGACCGAGTCAGCGATGCTGTGTCGCCGGCCCGACAGTGGCGCCGACGTGGTCCGCCACGTTCGACGCCACTCATCAAGTTGTTAGTCATAAACAAAATAGAATAACAAATTCTGATCAGACGTTAGAGATAGAAACACGTGTCGCGTCGGGGGGGGTGTTCATTTCGGAATAAAAAAAATCAAATTTGCTTTTTATAATCATTTAGGCGAATAAATAACCGACGTGGATGATTTGAATCGTGGAATGATCGTGGCATAGCTCAGTATGGAGGATGGACGTTTATATCGGTGACACGTGGGAGGATTCGTGGCCATAGGATTTAGAAATGGCGGAAAATAAAAAAAAATAATGAAACTCAAAAAAGTCCGAAAATTCAAACTTATAAACCTAACTACGTCGTTTTGTGCCTGGGTGAATTTCGGGCCTCGGGCCGGGTGTTGCATAGTGGGCGGGATCCATTTGACCCGGTCCTATAACTAATAACGAAATAAATTAATAAACAATCAATAATAAATTAATTAATAGAAAATTCAAAAAAATTATAAGAAAATTCAAAACAATGAGAAACATTATAAAAACTAAAAGTATGTTTCGTTTTGTCTCTCGGTTTAGGTTCGGACCCTTCGTGCCGGGTCGACCCGACCCGGTCCGGTAAATTATGGCAATAATAATTCAATTCATAATAAAACAATAATAAAATAAGCAAAGATATAAATAAAAAATCCCGCAAAAGTAAAATCCGTAAACAGCAAAATCATAATAATAATAATAATAAATATCTTAGAAAATGCTTAAAAAAATATATAAAGTAAAATTCCCAAAAATAATATATAATAAATAAATAAAAATATTAGTATAAAAAATTACAAAAAATATATAAACCAATAAATAAATAAACAATCAAATAAAAATATAAAAATAGAATAAACATATAATAAAAAATATTAAAAATTCTAAAAGATCTTATAAAAAAATTTAGAAATTAGAAATTCCGAAATAAAAAAATTTGTTAATTAAATAAAAAATAATAAAAATATGATAAAAAAATCATAAAAATTTACAAAAATTTGGAAAAATTTTGTTTAGAAAATGCGATATGTTTAAAAAAAAATAATAATAATACTATAAAATCTAGAAAATCAAAAACAAAATCCCAGAAAATAAGAAATGTTTCAAAAAAAAATAGGAAAATTCTTAGACAGTCTTAGAAAATTCTTAAAAAAAATTTCAGAAAAATCTTCAAAAATTGTGAAAATTAGGGAAAAGCCCATTCAACTGGTTTGACCTATTTCCCACATTCCTAATCCCGAGGCCTCCCAAAATGACATGTTGCCCCTCCGGTATCTGACCCAAATCATTCCAATCATCCGAATCAACCCTTGCAGTCCTAATTGGTGTGTTTTCCTCGACTTCTAGGGACTCCCCGTTGTGCTTGTTTTGACTAGTTTGGTGTGATTGCTCTATGAATTGGATTCCCTGATTGCGCCATGTTATTTCTATGATTGTGATTATAGAATAGATACATCCCATTGCATGAACCCATTGGACCCTCAGAGCGCTCCTACTACCCAATCTCGCCTGCATGAACTCCTTAGAAAGGAAAATCACTCAACATAGGTACCGAAAGGGGTGTCGATAGAAATATCGGCGTAACTAAGTCCCCGAACCCAATCTCTAGTTTTTCAGCAATCGACCGATACCGCTCCCAATACCTCGATAGGGTTTCCGATCCTACCCTCCCAAAATGGGATTGTGGTCGACTCCGATGGCATGCACACTGATCACATGTCACCCGACCACCCTAAGGTCCCATCGTATTTCATCTTTCCAACTCATTACTTTTGTCCTTTCCTCCATTAATGTTATGACACTTGCATATTTCCAAGGAAACAAGTCACATCCCCACTTTTCTTTCCCAAGCAATCATTACTTTTTGTCTTGTCCCATTAATTTCTATGACACATTATCATTTTTCATGCACCTTGTCACCTCACTTTTAGGGTTTTGATTTTTGAAGAAAACCCTAAGAAAGCTTCTATCTCTCTTTCCTCCTCACACTCTCACTCTCTCCTACCGGTGCTCTCTCTCTCTCTCACTTTCTCTATTCTCTCTCTCGCCGACTCCCTCTCTCGGTTCCACCAGCCCCTGCCCATCCCCACCGCTGGCCACCCCTCCCCGGTCGACCACCATCTCTCACCCTCTCGGCCTCACATTCTCTCTCTTGGCCGCTTGCTTGATCTCTCTCTTTCCTTGCTTGGTCATCCGAGGATGGTCACCGCACGTGAACCGCCCTTCACGACCACTTTGCTCGACCCTTGCCCTTGGATTTTCATCATCTCCGAGGTAAGCCTACCCCTAAACCTTGATTAGGACCAAGTATGGTTCTCGGTTGAGCCAAGTTGCATGTTTAGTGAGAAATCGATTAGGGTTTGGGCGAGTCGAGATGGATCGTTGAGCGAGACTGATTTGAGGATAATGTGGGTTGTTCGTGCATGATTTGTGATTAACCTTGGGTGCGTCGTAGTGCATTAGGAGACTCGAGACTTGGTTTAAACCTTAGCTTTCAATATTGGGAGAAACGGGTTAGGGTTTGGCTAGAACTTGATAAGTGTAGCTGAATGGGCTGATTTGAGGACCTCTATGGGCTGTTCTAGGGCTATGTTATGTACTATAGGGCTGTGATGTGATATTCCTATGGACTAGAGAGTCGTTTGGTAAAATCAGAATGGCTTAAGTGATTATTCGAGGTGCCTAGAGTGAGCACGAGCTTAATTGGTGACAAATGGTGTACTAAACAAAAGGACCGTATGAGAAATTGAATTTCACCTAAACGAGAGGACCGTATGAGAAATTAAGGCTCGTAGTGGAAAATTGCCAAGTTCAAGCAGGATGGAGCTTGATTAGCGAAATGTTGAGCGTAGTCGTTATTTATGCCTTGGTTAATGATGCCGATCTTGTATATAGGCTTTTTTCGCATTGAAAAGTCGCATAAACTGCCTGTTTAACTTAGCTGCTCAAATGCGAATTTACATTGTTTGATCTGCCTGTTTGTGCCTGATAGAGCACTTGTGATATTTGTAAATTGCATGCTAGCATGAGTGTGCATTGTGTTTGGCGAATATCGAGCAGCGGAGGACGAGCCCAAGTGAGAGGGAAAATTCAAGATAAGGGTGTTCCATCTAAACGTGCACGGCACGGGGTGCTAGAGTGATAAGGGTGCCAACCTGCCCTTAGATTTGAGAGAGGCACAGGGAGTGGTTATATACCTGGGCTTGTACGCGTAGGAGGCATACTTACGGGTGCACTGGCAAAGGGTGATGTGCCAACCTAGATCTTGATTAGCTACCTTGCGAGTTGAAGCACAGGTAAATGAGCCATTCTAATTGAAATGCGTTGCTGGTGTGAGATAAGGCTTGAGCATGGCATGCATTTGCATTTGAGGCTGTTATTGTTAAACTCTATTGATTTGTTCCTATGATCGTATGTCCTAGAACTTCTTTTTTTGCTGTATTCCTAGTTTGTTAGCTTGTATGTGAGAGCTTATGATGTATGCTAGGATTTGGCCTTGAGAGTATACGAAGTCCTGAGCAAGGCTTAGGGGAGTGCTTACTGAGAAGTGTTTCTCATGATTTATTAAACCCAACATTTCAGATCCCACGCCCTGACCATAAATGGAGCGCGAAACATTTTTGGTATACCCATGGAGTCACAGGTGGATAGGACTAAGTACCTGGCGAACGATGGTAGTGTGTATATTAGGCAGGTGACCACCATTTGGGTGGACGTGGGAGACGTAGTTTGGGAGCCCTACAGGTATAAGGCGTGGAGACTAAGGATAGGAGAAGACCTTTCTAAGGCATTGTCTGGTTTTGACGTACCGTCTGAGGTCCTACATGCCCAGGACCCCCATACCGTTCCTCCTTATTGCGCTGTGGTGAACCCCGAGTTTGAGCCGAAGGATGAGGATGACTTCTGCAAGGAGGGACCTATTGTGTTTATGTGGATACTTGGGAGGAGGAATCGATGAAGCCTGACCCGATTGGCCCTAACCCCGTGGAGATCCTGCCTACTGATCAGAGTGGCCGTGAGGGCGCCTAGTAGTTTTAACTCCCTTTTTATGATCCATTTTTTATAAGAGCTTAGCAATGCTTGTTTTTTTTTTTTTTGGTAAAGGAACTTAGCAAGGGTTGTTGTCTCACCCTTTTGAGTTGTTGTTAGTTTTATGGGTATCTTTTGCAAAATCGATGTTATTTTGCTGTAATCACCTTAAAAATGTTTAAAGCTTGATGGGGATGTTCTATAATTGATCGTGTTCTCTCTATCTTTTCATGCTCGCTATCCCTGTTATGCATGCTGTCTGGAGAAGTGTCTCGTTTCCGAAGTACTCCAATTGACACCATTCGTGGAGCCATAACCCAATTTATTGTATTGTGTTTAAGAAAACAACAAGAGGTAATTCAATAGAGAAAGTTCAAATTTGCCAGTGACAGAGACACAAATAATGACCCCCAATTGACCCCTAACTTTCTAATATAAAAAATTGAATTACAAATTCCACTAAGAAAGTTCCTTTGTCGACCACTTATTTGAATTCGGGGCCGAAAGCGTCTTCTGAAGCACTTCATCTTGAGAAAAGGCTAGCTACACAAATGCAGGAAGAGACAAATTTGGGATGAGAGGTAGTAAATGAGTTGAGGCCCAGAATTCTTATTGAGAAGCTTTCTTCTTTAAGTTTATTCTTTATTTATTTCAATTTTTATTTTTCTTCTTCCTTCCTCGGCCGCCGACCTCAGCAACAGCCAACTACTGACTACAAACATTGGTTGGGGAGCTTGAGGCTCACCAAATTCTACGAGCTTGAGCTTGAAGCTCACCAGTGACCATAAGCTTGAGGCTTGCCAAATCCCAATGAGCTTGAGTTTGCCTATGGCTACCGCCGGTCAGTCCCAGTGGAGGGAGAAAAAAAAAGAAAGAAAAAATCAAAATAAATTAATTAGTTCAAAATTCAAAATTCAATTTTTTTTAGCATGAGATGAAGTCATGAAATTGAAATCATTTTTCTTTAAGATCCAAACACCAGAAAACATTTTCAGTCGCCTATCAGCAAGCATAGGAAAAATAATCATTTTGCTGAAAAATAATTTCTCGGAAAGCATTTTCATTTGGATTAATAACATGAAAAATCCCAAACTGGTGCACCTAAAATAAATTTACCTCAAATTAATTTTTTTATCATGAAAAATCATACACCAGTACACCTTTGACAAATTTATCCTGTGTCAGTTTTCGTTAAATTTTATTATGAAACTGCTGAATTAGATGACACATAGCAGTTGACAGGTGTATTGGTTTCATGTTTTCACTCTTTGTTTGTTACATGTGTATCATTTTGGGATTTTTTTATAAAGGAAACTAATGGTTGGTAAATTTATCACTGGTGTACCAGTTTGGGAATTTTGTAGTCAAAAAATTAGTATGGTGTAAATTTATCACAAGTGTACCGGTTTAGGATTCTTTATGGTATAACTTGGATAAATTTATCACAGGTATACTGATTTGGGATTTTTTGTGGTATTAACCCAAATGAAAATACTTTCGAAGAAATAATTTTTTAGGAAAATGGTTAGTTTTCCTAAATCTACTAATATGTGACCAAAAACATTTTTTGGTATTTTGATCTCATTTGAAAAATGATTTCAATCTCATGATTTTATTTTATGCTAGAAAACTAATTGAATTTTTAAATTTATTTTTCTTCTTTTTCTTTCTCCCTCATCGAGACCAACTGGCGGCGGCCATAGGGAAGCTCAAGCTTGACATGATATGCGAGCCTCGAGCTTAGGGTCGCTGGCGAGCTTCAAGCTTGAGCTCATGGAATCTGGCAAGCCTCGAGCTCGCCAGCCAACGTCTGTAGTCGATAGTTGGCCATTGCTAAGGCTGACAACTGGAAAAGGAAGAAGAAAAAGAAAATTGAAATAACTAAAAAAATAATATTAAAGAATAAAAATCTAAAAATTTAATACATAAAATATAAAAAAAGCTTAAAATCTAAAATATTAAATATTAAAAAATTTGAGATGACCAATTACGAAAAGTGTTTTCACCGCTTTGATTTAGGAATTCATTTTCCTAATTTTATGGATTTATTTTTCATTGACCAGAAAGCATGTTTTGTTGACTAAGTTATTTTTGAGATACCAAACGAGTGAAAGTCTAAAAAATCAATTCCCGAAAAAACACTTTCATTAAAATAAACACATCCCACGTGCAGGATAATAAACAGAAGCACTCATTATGTATTATGCAATATGTCCATTTTTTTTATAGATTTCCTGATTTTACAATATATACAAAATTTGCTAAAGTCTATAAGCATTAAACTTTAAAATAAGCCTCTCCACAAAATTTTATAAATTAAGATTAGTGTGGAGGAATTTTTTGAGATAAAAATAACGACGCTAAAATCAACATGCGTCAAATGCTATTCTACTCTTTCACTCGCATCGTATGCGGCATTCTATGCCACGTGTCTGACTGTGTGAATGGGGCCACATCACGCTGACGTGGCTGTCCTCTGACTGCCATGCCATATCCAACGTGGCACCTCAGTCGGATTGCCACGTAGCACACGTGTGAATTTTTTCTGGCCCAATAATGACATGGAGCTAATCTGTTTGCCATGTCGACTTCTTCTCGGTTACTCAGTTAAATTCATCCCTGAATTATTTGCAGTTCTTCAAAAGATGCAAATAAAGCGTAGTTAAAAAACTTTGCCTTGCCCTGCCTAATGCTATAAAAGTCATTGCATGAGAGTACGGAAAGAGCTAAAGTCTTTAAAAACTTGAGCATTTTCGAGTTCGGATCCGATTTCTCACAAACCGTTTGATCAAACTAACTCAAATTTTACGGAACCATTCAAGAATATATTGACCACAACATATATGATTATCGTACAAAATTAAGGCTGTTTCCAAACATACTGAATTTTCTATCTTTCGAGGTGTTAAACATGGAATGTATGCTCAAGACACTTTGATTTAGTTTTGATGGACAAACAAAGCATGCGAGATAATCAAAGTGCTCCGAGAACAATGGCTGATTTCGTAGAATCATACTTTAATTTCCAAAGAATCGAGATTCTCCACATAATACTTGTGCATCCACGCCAATTGAAAGTGAAATCACATACTTGGACTAACTCGTATATTGGCAACCAAATATGTCCATTGAACTCACTGTTTAATTGTAATTTCAATCGGTAGATTTGCATTTTCTTTCTTGTCTCGCTCCCACCGTCCCACGACCACACGACTTTTAACCGCACGTTCCGTACAAGCACGCCTCCTTTTTAATGTGAGAACAGGGAGAAGTTATTCAACACCTCTTTGCTTGTTCCCTCCGAGGGGACTTTCAAATAGAATTGGGTTGGGCTTGGGTGGCGTCCGTTATGAGCAGCCCAAGCCCAAAACCCGACATTGTAGAATAAAAGTGAAATTCAGTTCTGACCTGACTGATTTAGTTTTCGATTCTAGCTAGGTCGGAACTCTTGCTCAATAGGAGCGAGCAGTTTCATTCCAGGGTTGGTCCATGTTTTACCTAAAACCTACTCATCATAACCTGTTCTTCAATTTTTGAAATCGAAAACCTACCATGCATGGTGAGAAACCCGAACCTACCCATTAGAACCGGTTCTCTAATTTTTAGAACCTAAAGCTTACCCTATATACCAAGAAACCTGGAACCTGCCCTATCACAAGTTATAGGGTCAATTCCAAGGTCTATCCAGATTCAACATATATTCTTAATTGAACGATTGTAATGAATTATCATCTTTAATGACCATCATTTGCTATTATAATCACCTGACCATTACTCATACTTACATACATGAAGACTATGAAATACTAACGAAGTAAAAGTCTCGGTCATGGATATCACTCGAAATGTAAGGCCAAACTAGTTGTTCTGGATTATATACTGATCATCGGATGCCAAGAAATACCGTAAAATCGCGTGAAGACATAGAACAAAAAAAACACCTTTTATCTAGAACCTACTACCAAAACTAGTTCCCCATTTTTTTAGATCCGGAACGGGATTGGTTCTCATCAATTCAATTCTTTGATTTTCGATTCTATCCTGGAATCATGCTAACCCTTCCTTCTCAACCTCCATCAACTCTAAGTGATTACAGTCATTAGCCTTAACTCTAGGCCTGGTAGGTTTCGGGTTTCTAAAAATGAGGAACTTATTTCGACGGGTAAGTTTCAAGTGGAACCTAACAAAACCTGGAACCCAAACAATTTGTAATTAATTCTTAATTATTTTTTGTGGCTCAAAATAGATTATTAGCAAAACAGCCACCCCAAAATTATTTTGAAAATGATTGCATGACGGTTACATTATCCATGATAGTGAGACCGTATTATGCTTACCACAAAAAATTTCGCAACTTTTTTAGTTATTGTCATGTGCCAGTCCACTGTCAAAATGACGATGGACAGTCATCTAGCTAGGCTCAAACTTTTATATAATTAATTCTTTCTTCTTCTTTTTTACTTCTTTAATGACTTCCTGTGCACGTTTCACGCGTATCTGAAAAACTCTCACCCTTTATTCCATGTATACATGTATAGCTTCCAAAAAAATTACACTCCTCCAAGGAAAAAAGGCAAATTCTTTTTCTTGCTTAATTTATTGCAGCAGGGTCGAGCAAATCCTCCTATTTACTCATGAAACAATCCTTCTGCATGTTATGATCTCAAGGGTCTCTTTAGCTTATTTATTGCCCTCTCTCTTCTAGATCAAATCTTCTTTTTCTCTCCGCATCTTCTTCTTCGATGAGGAGATTCCACTAACTTGGTATGATCAGCAATCGCTTTTCGTCCTCATGATCAGATAGTTTAGCATTTTGGAAGATCGTTTGGAGGTGGAAGCAGAGTCTCATTAGGGCCCTTCCCATTGTCCACCAAGAACGCCATTTTCAGCCCCCAAGATGTGTGTACTTCCAAATGGCAGTGCATGAACCAGACTCCTATTCATTCAAAACCCAAGAAAGGATCTTGAATCGGTAAGTTTATGAAGAATATATGACGATTTGACAGGAAAAGAAAATGGAGTTGAGTCGAACGGCTCTTGTTACCTGGATTGTCTGCTCTGAATCTGATAGCTACCCATCCACCAGATGGGACTCCAATGGTGTTCTTTCCACTGGGTCAACCAGATTGAACTTCTTGGGATCCTTCTTTGGGTTATGGTTCCCCACTCCTCTGCCCACGACAAAGAAGTTGAATCCATGCAAATGGACGGGATGGGTCTCCGGCGCGATTATCCCGGTGTCCTGTAAAACGAGCTGGACCGTGGCGTTATACGGCAACGGGTAGACCTTCGTGCCGTTCATGGTCTGCATGTTCGCCGGCCCCGCCCCGGTGTAGTTGAACGGCATCAGAGGGTTGCCGGGAAAGTCGGTCGTGAAGACCCCACTGATGTTGAAGAAATGAGCTTGCAGGAGGGCGATCGTCGGCATCACGAACGTGATATTGTTCACGGCTGCCACGGCCCTGCTCCCGTTCGCGGCGGTGCAAGTCGGGCAGGGGTTGACCCCTAAGCCGACGGTGAAGAAGAGGTGGTGATCAACAGTCTTCGGGACCTGGGCCGGGTACTTCCTCGAGTTGAGGCTTCGGAGGGCGTTGTTGAATCTGTTGGCCACCGCGGTTGCATTTTGCGGAGGCGGTTTGGTGAGCATGGTGGGGGTACTGGCAAGGGTGCCAGAGTAGTGCACGGTCGCAGTGGCGGTCACGTTGTCGATGGCCACGATGGGCGTATCCATGAATGTGGAGGCGGTGATCAAGTATTTGCCCGAGTTCTGGTCCGTGGTGACGAGGACGTTTGTGGTCTGACCTGGAGTAATCAGGACGGTGTCTGTTTGGAACGGCTTCACGTATGTGGCGTCGACTTCCACCACGGTCAGGTTGTGCTGCGCGATCTTGAAGAACAGCTCTTCATTGAGTGCAGCATTGACAATCCGCAACAGATAGGTCTTGCCACTTTCCACCGGCAACGTATAGGTACCTTCACATGATAAAGAGAAATATTTGCACCAATAAGCTTAAAATAGAAGGTCAATTTCATGCAGATCGGAGTTTGGATTGGTAGATGTACATTAATGATCTTATTAACAAGCGACTACCTTCTGAAGGGCAAGCCGAAACGGCCCCAGGATGTCCGTTAATGGTGTGAGCGTCCGAAACATTCGGTGCCAATCCCGAACTCATAGCTTGGTTGATCACGGCTTCAGTGTCCGATTTCCACCATTCAGCTGTCATGTTTACAGACAGATGAAGTATGTTAGTAGTATTGTAAGAAAATCACATTGTAGACCTGAGATGTTAGGCCATAGCTACTATGGTTATGGCTCAACCCTTACATCTTAGGGCGGATACAGTAAGTTTCTTGCTTTCTCCCACAAGCTAGCAACCCTTTTTCTTGTTTTGTGACCGATCTGATCTCAATTATGACCTCACAACATTACGGTGTTTAAGCAATAATATCCGTGCTTTCTTAGTGACAAAAACTATCAAATTAATTAAATTGGACCTACCCAAGATGACAACGAATTCCTTGTTGGGTTTAGGGAAGGGATAGGGGACGCCGCGCTTCGGCAAGATGACAATGGCGCCGTGCAGGGTTGCTCTCAGCCACTGAATGTGCGCATGCCACAGAAGCGTCCCTCTCTGCCCGTGATCGTGAAGTTGTACACAAAGGTTTGGCCCCTTGGGATCGGGCACTGGGTTATGTATGCCGGCCCGTCGGCCCAGCCGGTCCTGAGCTGCCGGACACCATGCTGCCATGCCATGTATATGTCAAGTACATTCGAATTCGAAATCCGACAAGTATGAGATGAAAAGGGTCAATGCAGTTGCGTTTCGATTTTGCCAGACAGACAAGAACATTGTGCAGATTTGGTTAACACAATTGTCCGTTTGGTAGTCACAGGTTCAACTAATGAACAATTGCTAAGCAAGTAGAAATGTTTGGTGGCTGTCTCACCAGTGAATGGTAACGTTGTACTTGACGTGGTTGGCGACCTTGACAAGCACCCGTGTCGCCTTCCCTGGCGTAGAGGTGGGTCCTGGGAACTTGCGTTGACGGTGACGATGGGCTTGGTGGAGCATAATCTGTCATGTTCTTCATCACCACCTGATCCAAGAAATTATCCAATACCAAGTCAAAAATTTACAAAATTTCGTCGAATGCCATACAGGAATACAGATAGATCTCCAGCTAAGAGTAAGATATTCCCTAATCCTAGCATGGCTCAGAGAACTTTTGTATACTAATGCGTGCGGTGGCGAATGTTGACATGACACAAGAACACAAATAGACCAAAACATGTATTTATAGAGAGAAACTCAAAATTGGCTTCGACGCGACGCTGCTTAATTTGAAACTCGGGTGAATTAATCATGTTCAAACATAATTTGTAACGAGGCAATACGATACATGAACAGTTGACATGACACGAAAATACAAAACGTTAGCGTGTCATATTTCTTATCTTTTCACGGCTCCGTTTGTTTCAAGAAAATGGCTTCCTGGAAAATATTTTTCCGGATTTTCTGGTATTTGGGGGGCGGAAAAATAGGCTACCCTGGAAAATATTTTCCTCTTATGAAAAAAATCTCTTCAAAAGTTTGGAAAACGTTTTCTCATTTTGAAAAAAGGAAATCATTTTCCGCCGGTTGCCACCATCGGTCCCCGGCCGTCGACCGCCGCCTGCCGCCGCAGCACAGGCGGTCGCCCGGCCCGCCGCCGGTCCGCCGCCGCCACCGGAAAATCAATTGCTTGCCAAACGCCGAAAATTGTTTTCCAGGTTATTTTTTAAGTATAGCCAAACACCGGAAAATATTGTTATTTTCTTGGAAAATGACTTCCTGAAAAATGTTTTCCCCTAGGAGGTCCTTTTCCGTGTGAAACAAACGGAGCCAAGCAGAAGATGAGAGAGAGAGCCGGTTTGAAACCAAGCTTCGTGCCAAAATCCAAGTGATGATGAGTAGTTCAAACAGCGTTTGCCAAAGCGTGCATGTCGAAATGTAGCATTGAAGCTTGCTTGTATATGCAGTGAGGCCAGCCATATCAGCTAAGCCATTATTTGATTGCCTATCCATATTTTATTTACAGGACGCAAAAGCAGCACGCTATATGTCTATGTAGCCACATTTTTTTTCTTTTTTGCATTTTTCATGTCTTATTCCTCACCCTTTTCCAAGGCTATTTAGCTAGGATGATGTACATGAAGTGACTCGTTTAAGGCAGACATGTTACCAACTTGCTGCTATGAAACCCGCAAACAGATACACATGCATGGAAGCGGACGAACGACAGCAAGTCGTCTTCTAACGACGAAAACCATAAACACATAAGAGAAAAGACCGTGACACTCACATTGAACTTGTAGTGTCCGAACTCATTTGCACTCCACCATTGCAGGAAGAAAGAGCACCCCCCAAGAGGAGGAGGAGAAGACGAACCAGTACGACTCTCTCATCTCTCTCCTCTTCTCTCTCTCTCTCTCTCTCCAGGTCGATCAGATTTGTGTTTGAATCTTTGAGTATGATATTGTTATGTGCTTAATGAATGACTTACTAACGCAGACTATATAGGGTACAGGGAGAATTGCTGCATTACGCGTTTTTGCTTGGTTAGGTGAAGCGAACTGGGAATAAAGATTTTTCCGTTTTCCCCAGCGACTAAAGTGATGTCCACCTGGAGCTTTTAACCTCCCATTTCCTTGAATATTACATAAAGTGGATAGTTTGTTCGTTCTTCTTTCCTTCAGGGGCTCGTCGGTGAGTGATCCTGGAAGTTCCCACTCAACTTCCCGTGTGCGTTCCATGAAATTGATGCTCCTCTTTCCTGGCAAAGCTGCAGTATCAGACATTCTAGAATTTCTTGTTTTTCTACTGTCAAATCTGTTTATTTTCAGTTGCCATGCCATTTTTGTTGATTTGAAATTTTTTTTTTTTTTTTTGGTTCTATCTGTTCAACTTTGCATGAAAAAGTTGGGCTGAGGAGCACAACTTCTGCTGCTTGCCTAGGGTGCAAATGATAACCACTCAACTGAAGGAAAGCTATTTAATCCCTCCCCTCCACCCGTAAAAAATATATTTTGTAACTATTTTTGTTATATGTTAATGCCGTTTCTACCCCTTGAGTCTCCCCCCGATACTCGAAGAAGAAAAGATCCTTCCGCCTTCCTCACTTAGTCTCCCCTCCCATGGAAAAGCCCACCTAACAACAAACCATCGTATTAAAAAAAAGACAAATATTACTCTCC
>JAGVVM010008890.1:0-32663 GCA_019149425.1 Psidium friedrichsthalianum
CCGACATGACATAATCGAATTTAAATAAATTCATTTGGGTAAGGAAATTTCTCGAAGATTTAATGGCTAGGATTGTTACCTGATTTGACAGATTTGATTGTCGAATTCGGGCCTCGTGTCACCTTATGGATCAAGATTACGGCTCGAACGATGGGATGAACTCGTGACTTGTGTTGATCGATAGAGAAATCAGTGATGGTACACCTAGATTTAAACTCTTACCATCTTCAAGACTCTCTTTTTTGGAAAAAGGATCTCTCTTTTTTTTTTGATTTTTTTCTTCTCTCTAATTCTTTCAATCTCTCAAAACTCTCTCAAACATCAAAATTTTTCTCTCCCCAAAAATCCTCCTTCCCTAGCTCACTTCTTCCTCCTTTTATAACCCACTCATCTATCTTCTCATTCTAATTTTTCCACTAACTCCACTTCATTTTCATCTTCCATTCTCTATCTCTATCTCACATTCTAATCTCTCACTAACTCTTCTTCATCTTCATCTTCCCTTCTCCATATTTATCTCCCATTCTAATTTTTCCACTAACTCTTCTTCATCTCCATCTTCCATCTCTATTCTTATCTTATTTTCTCCATCCATTCTTCTCTATCTTCTCTTCTCCATCTTCCCTTCTCTATTCTAATTTCTCCACTAACTCTTCTTTTTGTTATTTGCAAAATAATCCCTCAAGAGTTAGGTATTTACACTCTAGTCCCTGAGATTTTAAGTATTTGCAATTCATCCCGAAAAATATTTCTTTAAGTCAAATCTCCTCACAATTTTCGACACACCTCCCTTATGCTTAGTCGAAATTCACCGCATATCAAATTTAAACTCATTCTTGCTGCAGAATTTAATTAAAAGCCCTTTCGCAAAATTGAGTCATTCTGAGTATAATTGGGCCAAGATGAAAATTTAGGATATTAGAGAATAATGTCACAACTCCTAAAAGTGAAAAATGAAATAATTGGCTCAAATTGAAATTTTTTTTTTATTCGAGATCATGCCCTGAAGAAATACACGACCCCGAATTGGATTTTTTTTTTAAATTTACGATGGCCAACATGAAAAGAAAAACATTGACTATTTTTATGTATTTTTGTGGCCTCAAATGTTATTATTTATTAAATATTTTTCCTAATTTCTAAAAAATATATATAAAAAATACAAAAAATTATGAAAAATTATTTTTTGTTCAAAAATGGTTCTCTAGGCTTGGCCAAGGTCTCCAAAGTTGATTTTTCAATTTTTGAATTTTTATGGATTTTCTATTAATTTTCCGAAAAAAAAAAAATACCGAAAAATACTGAAAATATGAAAAATCATTTTTGGTCAAAATTGGTTCCCTAGGGTTGACCAAGGTCTCCAAAGTTGATTTTTTAATTTTATAAATTTTTATGGATTTTCTATTAATTTTTGAAATAAAAATGTCGAAAAATACTGAAAATATGAAAAATCATTTTTTTGGTCAAAATTGGTTCCCTAGGCTTGGCCAAGGTCCCCAAAGTTGATTTTTCAATTTTATGAATTTTTATGAATTTTTTATTAATTTTAAAAAAAAACGGTGATTAAAAATCAGGTGTCAACACTTGATTAACCTTCCTCTTTCTCAAACAACTTCAACAAATCATGAATTCAAGTAGCCTCCCTTAATATATGAAGCACACAAGCATCCCAAAAGAGACCAGCATCATTAAAATGAATGCAAATCTATGGCGAAGCACACAACCATCCCGAATTCACTAACTCCATCACCTCGGATTTTTGTAGTGACAAATAGACGATTGAACCTCCTTGGATTTCGCGGTGACGAAGAGACAATTGAACCATCACCTCGGATTTAGCAGTGACATCCCTATGATTTTGGGGGCAAGCCGAATTAGGGCGCAAAATTAGGGCTCCAATTGCCGGTAGGGTTTTCAATTGGGACTTTTGCTACCAATTGAACGATTTGGTCTTCTAGGGTTCTTACTTAGGGCCAAAGTGGGTAAGCGATGTCATTTCCGCTTATGGAAGCTGACATGGATCTCCGATGATCCATGTAGGACTGCTTAAATAAAAAACAATTGCCACATATGATTTCCGCATGCCTTGCCGAACTTGGCACTAAAATAACCTTTTTTCAAAAAAATTAGCATTGAAGTGATCAAAAAAAATATTGACATTAAAGTGAGCGCCGTACATAAATATTGGCACTCTAGGTGTACTTTTGTTAAAATAACTCACATTGGACACTAGACAAACATGTTTTTCAAAAGGGAAAATTGTCCCTATTAACACTAGCCATGCCATGTAGGACGGTCGACGTTAATGTCCGCAATTTTCGATTGAAATTGATCGAATAGACTTAACTGGCAAGACGTGAACTTATTTAGGACTCAATTGGCAAAATTGAAAGGTTTAGAAGTGGATGGGCAAAAGTGTTGTAGGTTTAGGACTTTTTTGATATTTTTTTCATGATGTGGACCGATCGCTGTCGCTACAGCGTTAGTGCACTTCATCGTCCTTCTTCTCTCAGCTCTTTCGCTATCTTCTCATGCGATGGCGAAGCAAAAACGACAGGGGAAGGTCGGGATTAAGGTCGCGTCTGCTTTCCTTCTTTTCGAGTCAATTTTGCTCCTTTCGATTGACACTTGACAGCAGTAGTAGCTTCGACGTCCGTTGACTCGCCAAGCTGAGGGAATCGCAGAGGCAATTGAGGTTAGGCGCGACCCAACTCGGCCACTCATAGAGAAATCCCTGTTTTTATTTATTTATTTAAGTTTCGTCTTTTATTGTCATTTTAGCTGATGCGAAATTAATTTTCTCTCTCCAAAATTGCGACATTAATCGCACTTAACACACAATAGAACCGGATACAAAAAATTAATGCGGAGTTTGATAAATACAATTTGTGTTTGATACATATTAACCATACTAAGCACCGAGCAGCCGTGGAGAGCGATCGCTCCTGGTAACCCTCGTTCGATTCATCGTCGTGTTTTCAAGATTACGATATAGCTTTCTTCCATTATAGAAATTAATTTTGCATTGTTGGAGATGTTACTTTTATTTATTATATCTTCTATGCATTGCAATATTCATAATCATAACGCGAGTTGATATTTTCAGGTGGCCTGGACATTAGTCGCCGGGTTCAATACCTAAATGAAGGTTTAATTAGCGTTTTAGGGTTGGTACACATCAACCGTTCGGTCACGGATCTTAATTCTTCGGTCCTACCTTTGAGATCACGACTTCTCTTAATTTATTTCTTACCTAATAATATATTAGCAGAGGATGAAAACTGACTTTGGGAAGGCCGAAAATGCCGAACGCCCCATTAATGAAAAATGACTATTTTGCTGTCAAAACCTTACTAAAAATTCAATTTTACCCTTTTAAAAATTAAACCCTATATCTACTGGTCATCTTCCTTTTTGATTGAGGGCGGACCTTGCCGGCGAAGGGCCGGCGAGGGGCAATGAGAGTCGCTTGGGGTCGAGTGACCCTTGGCCAAGGTAGCATGGGCCGTGCAACCTCAGTGACGGGGTGTTTGGGTTGCGCGACCCTTGGTGTGGGTCGGCAAATGGTTTTGATTTTTTTAATAGAAAAATGAAATATCCCACCAAAGCCCTTTGCAATTTTTTTTTTGCCAAATACATTTAACTCAAAATTCCACAGTCACATTTCATGTACGTCAAAATTATTTAATATGCACTATTGCTTTAAATCGACGCACAAACTCATTGCTCCCCAAGACATTTGTGGGATATATGGCGTCATCTTTAAAATTTTATTATCCCTTTTTTATGGAGATTTTTTTCCTCAACATTTTTGATCGGAAAGACTATTATCTACCCATTTGTATGTCGCACCTCCTATACTATGAAACTTTGATTCGGCAAATGAATAGGGCTACTTCTCTTTCTGATCAATCATCCGCGAGTGATGCCAATTTTGTGTTTTTTTTCTTCGGGACGAACACAAGGAACGCCAATTCAACAATGCATGTATGGTTACCGAATTCAAAATCGTTATCTCGATTTAAAAATGATCGCACCATCCAATTAATAATGTTCACAAAATTACAAATTACGTGGACGTTATAGTATTTACAAAAGGATTTCTTTTATTTTCTTATAAGTATGGAATTATTGGGATAATGACCCAAATGGTGCTTAAACTTTGATCCAATGTGCAATGTAATTCCTGAAAATTTGACCAATATGATTCTTCAACTTTAGCCCTATGTGCAATGTGGTATCTGAATTTTTAATTTGACCAATATGGTCCCTAAACTTTTGAAACATGTTCAACTTAGTCCTTGAATTATAGGAAGATGTTCAACGTAATCCTTCCATTAATTCAAATTCAGGAACAACTTTGAACATTTTCTTGTAGTTCAAGAGTTCAATTGAATACGCTCCAAAAAATTCAGAGATAATATTGAACAACTGAAAGTTTAGGGATCATATTGCATATTAAACTAAAGTTTATGAACCATCTTGGTCAAACTAAAAGTTCATAGATCACATTACATATTGATCCAAAGTCTATGGATCATTTATATCATTTTCATTTTATTATTTTATCCGCCTTTTAGCGCCCGCACGTTCCCATATTGATCCCGCTTCCGTGCACCTCAGGATAAATCCAGAGCCACTACTTAGTGGCATTTCATGCCAATTTGAGAGAAGTTGGATCTTGAATATTCCTTTCTCCTAACGTTGTTCCTACAAATCCAGAGTCATCTACATGGTGGCATTTCATGCCAATTTCCTCCTCGTCTTTTCCCTCCCCCCCCCCCCCCCCTCTGTTTCCACAGTATGGGAGTTAAAAAAATTCCAAATAAGGGTGAAAAAATTCCAGATAAGGGCTAATTTTTTACATCATGCACACAAACCGCATCATTCACGAATATCATATAAGGTTGTATATCATGTAAAGCTACAATTCTTCAAGTCTTTAATTGAAGGAAATTTTCTCCAATCATACTTATGATCGGTGAGTGATAATTCCGGCATTCCCATATGTGATCCACCGATCAACATACAGTCGGAGGAGGGATGGTGGAAAATGCGGCTCAGGGATGAGCTGTTTGGTTAGTCAAAATGAAAGAATCAAAATAAATCAAGAGGGATTGGAATGAATATTGGGGTAATCGAAATGGTACACAAAAGGTGAATTACCCATGTCTGGTAACATCTTGGAATTGGAAGGTTTTTGTAATTTGAACATAATTAAAATTGACCATTTTTAAACTAAAGCTATGCTTCAATGAATATTTGACGAGTGCCATATTTGTTCCCACCAAAATACTTGAGGCTGCTCGAGTCTCACTATGCACCAAGCATAGCTAAACAATAGAGCAATAATTCTTACTTTGCACTTACTTTTTGTGCTTTTACTACACGATAATTGTAACATTAAAGGCTAAAAGCAATGCCTATTGCCTAACAGCAACAAAATAAACATCCTCATTGTCGTTTAAGTCAAAACAACATTATTTTAGCCTTATGTTCTTATTTAGTCATGTCATCGCTACGTAGGGGAGCGAAACTATTAAAAAAAGTAACGTCAATATTTTCTGTTAGTTTAAATGGACAGAGTTTCGACAGAAAAAAAAGAAGACATAGTTAATGGAAAGATTATGTTGCACTAATTTAACAAGTTTTATGATTTGATTGCACTTTTTGTAAGTTGTAAAACTCAATTGTACTTTCGTGACAAATTTAGGATTTTCAATACACATGTCCCAAGCATCATTCATTCATCGTAACATACTATGACTTTATGAATTGAACTGCTACAAATTAGCCGCCGGGTCGAATCTGGTGCTCGCTAAAAGTACGAGCAAAACAGAGTCCAAAGAACAGAGCAAGTCCCAACTAGCGAACGATTGCGCCCACCTCAAGCGATTACGATCACGGAGAAAAGGCCCGCTCGACAGATCCCAGTTCCACTACTTCACATTGAGCTTGTTATGAACGAGTCCCCGGTCACAAAGCCAAAAACCAAATCGAAATCCGGCGCGAACGAGAACAAAACAACAGCCAAGGTTGATCCCCAAGGCATGAGATACCAACAAACTAACGGTCCATCAACTCTTCCTAATTACTCGGTTAACCCTATTCTCAGATTTCGTCGTCCCCTTCCACGAAACGCAAACTGAACACACACGCAACGCAGCGTCCAAAAACGACAGATTTATCAACGACAAATCAACTGAAACGGCACTCTCACAGTCACTATAAATTGCCACTAAGCACCGTCTAAACAACATGTACCAAGTTCATATCACTCCTACATCTTCATCCATCATCTTCCATAAGAAAGAAGACAGACGGAGAGACGAGGAAAAAACGAAATGGGCCAATCAAAGAAGCTCTTCTCCACCGTTCAGCTGGTCCTTTTGCTGTTCCTCTTCGCACCTCGAGCATCGCTCTCGCTATCATCACCGTCCCCGGACGCAGTGTCGAGTCCTTTCCGAGAGTACATCGGGGCCGAGTTCAACGGCGTCCGGTTCTCCGACGTCCCGATCCACCCAGGCGTTGAGTTCCACTTCATCCTCTCCTTCGCCATCGACTACGACTCCTCCTCCTCGCCATCCCCAACCAATGGCCACTTCAACATCTTCTGGGACACCAACAACCTCACCCCCGCCCAGGTCGCCTCTGTCAAGTCCGGCAACTCCAAGGTCAAGGTTGCTGTGAGCCTCGGCGGCGCGTCAGTCGGCGACAGCAGCACCGTCTACTTCTCGCCCTCCGACCCCGACTCCTGGGTCTCTAACGCCGTCTCCTCGCTCACCACGATCATCAAGCAGTACCACCTTGACGGCATCGACATCGACTACGAGAGCTTCAAAGCTGATCCCGACACCTTTGCCGAGTGCATCGGGCGGCTGATAAGCACCCTCAAGAGCCGCGGCGTCATCTCCTTCGCGTCCATCGCCCCTTCGCGGACGACGGGGTCCAGAACCATTACCTGGCGCTGTGGAGTAGGTACGGCCACCTCATCGACTACGTGAACTTCCAGTTCTACGCGTACGACGCGGGGACGAGCGTGTCCCAGTTCATCAGCTACTTCAACGAGCAGAGCCAGAACTACGAGGGAGGGAAGGTCCTGGTGAGCTTCATCAGCGACGGGAGCGGCGGGCTGTCGCCGGCGGACGGGTTCTTCACGGCGTGCGGGAGGCTGAAGAGCGAGGGGAAGCTGCACGGGATCTTCGCGTGGTCCGCCGACGACTCCAAGGCCGAGGGCTTCAAGTACGAGAAGCAGTCGCAGGCGCTGCTCGCCATTTCTCACTAGAGTTACTTCTGTGTTCCGTGGCTGTCCGTGTGCTTTTGTGTACGATTTTATTGCATGCTATACTATTGGTACGTGATCCCGCGGTTTGATGTATGCTTGTTAAATGTTATCCTTATAAATCATGTATTGTGAACAAAGATTGACCAATCATACCTAAGAGGCTAAGACAGCATGGAGGACAACGCGGCCCTAATATATGTATAAGCAATGCGAGATGATGAATGGCAAATCATATGGAAATAACTCACATTGGACACCAGACAGGCATGTCTTTTCAAAAGGGAAAAATCATCCAAAAAATCCTAAACCTATTACGATTTTGCCAATTTAGTCCTAAACCTTTTAATTTTGCCTTCATGATTGGCCAATTGAGTCTATCCGATTTTTCAAAAATTACTAACGTAGACGTCAACTACCCTACGTGACATAACTGCTGTTGATATAGATAAAATTTAATAAAATTTAATTCTTTGTCAATTTTCTTTTATTTTTGTGGTCCCGGCCTGAGGTTGGTGACCTCGGACCGCCATTGCCAAGCTGTTAATGGTGGCAAAGGAAAAAAGGGAAGGAAAAAAAAATAAAGGGAAAAAGGAAATTAAAAATAAATAAATATTAAAATATTAATTAAATTTTATCAATGTCAACAATGACCATCCTACGCAACACGGCCAGTGACCACATCCGCAATTTTGTCAAATGGACTAATTGACAAAATGTGAAAAGGTTTAAGATTCAATTAGTAAAATTAAAAAGTCTAGAATTAAATTGAAAAAATTATAATATGTTTATGACTTTTTGGACAATCACCCCTTTTGAAAAGAACGGATTTGGAACGGATTAAGTTTGATGGGCAGTAGTGCTTTTGATTTGCCGAAATGTGATTGAATGGGACGATAAATTTTAGTAGTTTTGATGGCCAAGAGGCCAAGAGAACAATGTGGAGAAGATTGGTCCTAGCCCAACAAAGGTTTCACCATCTGGATCCCTACCAAGGACGACCCAAGCAGGAATCCTGGCATTCAAGCGGAGGTCACCAAGAGTTTCATGAAAGAGAAATGATTATATGTTGTCTTTAATTCACTGTTACATTAACAATTTGTCGTGATGAAAAAAAGAAGAAATGATTGAAAATTATTGTGGGATATACTCTTTTAAAAATTTGTGACTCATAACATGCCGTTACGGTCACAATCGCCGTAAAACTGCTATGCTAGTAAAACTCTTTAAGATATTTTAAGATACGATAAAATATATGCCTCCGTTCCGTTCCGAACAAGACAAGGATACGGGTCGGGATTAATCGGGGGTTCCCAACCCTCCTACCTTTTTAGGGAGTGATCTTGGCATTTCCAAGGTACGTAAACGGGGTGATGCATAGGTAACGTAACAAATTGGACGAGCTTTGAATTCGAATGGCTAACATTCCGCACCCCGTAGGTTATAAGATACTGATTGGTCGTCACCCTCCCCGCGTGACACCCACAAACACACCCTTTGTCTCATGCGAGATCTTGGTCGGTAATATTTTGGGTAATGCCAAATGTTATCACATATGTTAAGTCGAGATTATTTTTGATAAATTCTAATTTGAAAGATACATAGTAAGATAAAACCACGTAATCAAGAGATAGAGAGAGAGAGAGAGAGCGACGATCTACTAGCTTTGTCTTTCCCAGACGCATTTTTCTCTCTCGCTCGTGGTGATGGAGACCAAGATCAGTGTGAGGACGACATAAACTAGGGTTGATCGGCGACGACTAAGGCACAATTGATGGATTTCGATTTGAGCAGTAGTATCAGTCGCCAACTGTCCGTTGCAAATCAATGTCTTTGTACCGTTATATGGTGGAGAGCCTTGACATTTAGAGGCGATAGCTCGCAGAAAACCTCCAAATCTGAAAGGCGTCGCCTCAAGACCACAGATTGACGAGGGGTCGTACGGTGGTGGAGATCTCGTCGATGACCATGCAAGGCGGCGCGCCCGAGCCAAAAGCTCAGGCTCGTCGCGAAACGAGCAAGGGAGGGAGGGATGGTTGGAGTTTGGAGCCTTGGTGAGGTTTCAATCGATACATTTGAAGACCAAAGTCAATCAGAGATGTGGAAGATTCTTGCGAACGAGGCTGGAGATGGAACACCAAAGAGAAGACAAACGGACCCCACATCCATTCCTAGCGTGATCCCTCCCCCACTATTACAAAGACCTAAGCCTAACCCAAAAAGAAAACTTTAAAGTCCAGAGAGCGATCATCAAGTAGAGCTAGCTAACCGTTCTTTTTGCTGTCACATTCATGGCTAATTCGATCCTCCGCCCCCAACTTTTTACAGGGAGGACACGTGCTCGAAGCTGACTCGCATCTCCACCCTCGATCGCCATCTTCATCAGTGGTCAACTTTCCAATCGCAACAGGGCTTCCAGACCAGACGAGGAAAACCGCACTCGTGAAATTCCTCGACGTGGGTTTCGACGGTGACCACTTCTTGACATCCCTCCGTTCTTCCCGGGAGTCTGAGAGATCTGCGAATCGCCAGGGGCTCGTCGGGACGACCGTGTCCCATTTTTCAGCCAGAGGTCGTCAAGCCGTCGCGGCATACACGAGGAGAACGCTTCGAGTTGACCCTCGGCCGCGGCCTCCGGTCAATGTTTTTCCTTTCCTTTTCTTGATTTTGCTTTTACTTGGATAACCATGAGATAAGAAGAAACTTTTCGGAGTGCGAAGACCCGAGTAGAGAGAGATGTGCACGACTGAGACCGCTCCTGCCGACCACAGGGAAAGTGGGAGGAAAACATCAAATCTTTCACACTGTTGAAGCTAAAAGCAATAGAACTACCCATACAGTTAACTTATCTAATAAACGCGACTCCTTGTTTTATTTACAATTTTGATTCCACAGTTGGATATTATTTTCTCCAGTGTCCATAACAATTCGATTGCTCATCGCGGACTCGAAACTTTTCATCTCGTGTTGTCCTGTGTAAATTGCGCAAATCGTGAAGATAAATACGGTCAAAGAACAATCTCGAATGCAACGGTAATATCGATGTATGACCGTGTGTTAACGCACGACGCGGCGCGGTGACGGAAACCAGAGGCGTTACATGTATGGCACGGACGAATTTAATTGTGGGAATTTATTTCTCTCCCTTTTTTTTTCAAACTCGCATGAGGAACTATATGCTAATTTATAAATGGCATGACATATGTTACTGTAGGGAGAAATTGTTTAAAAAGTACTAAAACCTATTGTAGGTTGGTCTATTCAATCATAAACTTTTAATTTTACCAATTAAGTCCTAAACTAATTGAGTCTATCCAGTCAATTTTAGCCTGAAAATCGCTGACATGAACATCGATAGTTCTACGTAGGACGGTTGGCGTTGACGTTGACGTAGACACCTTTTTAGAATTATTGTAACCAAGTGTGGCTAGGGTCGTCGGTGACCTCGCTTGTGACCGGCGATGTCTTCGCAGCTCTCTCTAGGCTTGGAAGGAAAAAAGAAAAAAGAAAGAAAGAAAGAAAAAATATGATGACCAATTAAACAATTTATAGAAAAATATAAAAATATATATAAAAGTTCCCGTTAGCGTCAATTGTGCTAATAGACGGCCGACGTTCACGTCAGCAATTTTCGACTAAAATTGACTCGATAAACTCAATTGATAAAACGTGAAAATATTTTGGACTCAATTGGTAAAATTGAAAAATTTAGAAGTGAATTGGCTAAAGTGTTATGGGTTTAGGAATTTATGATAATTTTATTCCAATGTGGACCGATCAGTGTCGATACAAAGTCAGTGCACTTCATCTTCCCTCTTCTCTCGTTCTTTCGCTGTCTTCTCATGCGATGGCGAAGCAAAAGCGACAGGCGAAGGTCGGCATTAACGTCGCATCTACTTTCTTCTTTTCGAGTCAATTTTTGATTCTTTCGATTGACACCTGACAGCAGAAGTAGCTTCGACGTCCGTTGACTTGCCAAGCTGAGTGAATCGCGGAGGCAATTGCGTTAGGCGCGACCCAAACTTGGCCACTCATAGAGAAATCCCTGTTTTATTTATTTATTTATTTAAATCTTTGTCTTTTATTGTCGTTTTATTGATGCGAAATTAATTTTCTCTCTCCAAAATCGCGACATTAATTGCACTTAAGGCTACTTTCGTTTTGCGAAAATTGAATAATTTAAAATAATTTTTCTAAAAACGATCGAGTATGTCGCTTGAAGTAATTAGTTGATTAGATATATTTTCATTATTAATAATAATTATATAAATATCTTCATGTACGTTGAAATTTTTTTCGTTCGTTTATTTTTATAGGCAATACAAACGACCAATTTTTTGAATTTTTTTTTGTAGAAATTGAGTAATTTAGAAAAAAAAAATTCAAAAAATTGGTCGTTTGTATTGCTATAAAAATAAACGAACGAAAAAAATTTCAACGTACATGAAGATATTTATATAAATTATTATTAATAATGAAAATATATCTAATCAACTAATTACTTCAAGCGACATACTCGATCGTTTTAGAAAAATTATTTTAAATTATTCAATTTTCGCAAACGAAAGTAGCCTTAAGTGCAATTAATGTCGCGATTTTGGAGAGAGAAAATTAATTTCGCATCAATAAAACGACAATAAAAGACAAAGATTTAAATAAATAAATAAATAAAAACAGGGGATTTCTCTATGAGTGGCCAAGTTGGGTCGCGCCTAACCGCAATTGCCTCCGCGATTCACTCAGCTTGGCAAGTCAACGGACGTCGAAGCTACTTCTGCTGTCAGGTGTCAATCGAAAGAATCAAAAATTGACTCGAAAAGAAGGAAAGTAGATGCGACGTTAATGCCGACCTTCGCCTGTCGCTTTTGCTTCGCCATCGCATGAGAAGACAGCGAAAGAGACGAGAGAAGAGGGAAGATGAAGTGCACTGACTTTGTATCGACACTGATCGGTCCACATTGGAATAAATTATCAATAAATTCCTAAACCCATAACACTTTAGCCAATTCACTTCTAAATTTTTCAATTTTACCAATTGAGTCCAAAATATTTTCACGTTTTATCAATTGAGTTTATCGAGTCAATTTTAGTCGAAAATTGCTGACGTGAACGTCGGCCGTCTTATTAGCACAATTGACGCTAACGGGAACTTTTATATATATTTTATATTTTTCTATAAAATTGTTTAATTGTCATCATATTTTTTCTTTCTTTCTTTCTTTTTCTTTTTTCCTTCCAAGCCTAGAGAGAGCTGCGAAGACATCGCCGGTCACAAGCGAGGTCAACCGACGACCCTAGCCACACTTGGTTACAATAATTCTAAAAAGGTGTCTACGTCAACGTCAACGCCAACCGTCCTACGTAGAACTATCGATGTTCATGTCAGCGATTTTCAGGCTAAAATTGACTGGATAGACTCAATTAGTTTAGGACTTAATTGGTAAAATTAAAAAGTTTATGATTGAATAGACCAACCTACAATAGGTTTAGTACTTTTTAAACAATTTCTCCCTACAGTAACATATGTCATGCCATTTATAAATTAGCATATAGTTCCTCATGCGAGTTTGAAAAAAAAAAGGGGAGAGAAATAAATTCCCACAATTAAATTCGTCCGTGCCATACATGTAACGCCTCTGGTTTTCCGTCACCGCGCCGCGTCGTGCGTTAACACACGGTCATACATCGATATTACCGTTGCATTCGAGATTGTTCTTTTGACCGTATTTATCTTCACGATTTGCGCAATTTACACAGGACAACACGAGATGAAAAGTTTCGAGTCCGCGATGAGCAATCGAATTGTTATGGACACTGGAGAAAATAATATCCAACTGTGGAATCAAAATTGTAAATAAAACAAGGAGTCGCGTTTATTAGATAAAGTTAACTGTATGGGTAGTTCTATTGCTTTTAGCTTCAACAGTGTGAAAGATTTGATGTTTTCCTCCCACTTTCCCTGTGGTCGGCAGGAGCGGTCTCAGTCGTGCACATCTCTCTCTACTCGGGTCTTCGCACTCCGAAAAGTTTCTTCTTATCTCATGGTTATCCAAGTAAAAGCAAAATCAAGAAAAGGAAAGGAAAAACATTGACGGAGGCCGCGGCGAGGGTCAACTCGAAGCGTTCTCCTCGTGTATGCCGCGACGGCTTGACGACCTCTGGCTGAAAAATGGGACACGGTCGTCCCGACGAGCCCCTGGCGATTCGCAGATCTCTCAGACTCCGGGGAAGAACGGAGGGATGTCAAAGAAGTGGTCACCGTCGAAACCCACGTCGAGGAATTTCACGAGTGCGGTTTTCCTCGTCTGGTCTGGAAGCCCCTGTTGCGATTGGAAAGTTGACCACTGATGAAGATGGCGATCGAGGGTGGAGATGCGAGTCAGCTTCGAGCACGTGTCCTCCCTGTAAAAAGTTGGGGGGCGGAGGATCGAATTAGCCATGAATGTGACAGCAAAAAGAACGGTTAGCTAGCTCTACTTGATGATCGCTCTCTGGACTTTAAAGTTTTCTTTTTGGGTTAGGCTTAGGTCTTGTAATAGTGGGGGGAGGGATCACGCTAGGAATGGATGTGGGGTCCGTTTGTCTTCTCTTTGGTGTTCCATCTCCAGCCTCGTTCGCAAGAATCTTCCACATCTCTGATTGACTTTGGTCTTCAAATGTATCGATTGAAACCTCACCAAGGCTCCAAACTCCAACCATCCCTCCCTCCCTTGCTCGTTTCGCGACGAGCCTGAGCTTTTGGCTCGGGCGCGCCGCCTTGCATGGTCATCGACGAGATCTCCACCACCGTACGACCCCTCGTCAATCTGTGGTCTTGAGGCGACGCCTTTCAGATTTGGAGGTTTCTGCGAGCTATCGCCTCTAAATGTCAAGGCTCTCCACCATATAACGGTACAAAGACATTGATTTGCAACGGACAGTTGGCGACTGATTACTACTGCTCAAATCGAAATCCATCAATTGTGCCTTAGTCGTCGCCGATCAACCCTAGTTTATGTCGTCCTCACACTGATCTTGGTCTCCATCACCACGAGCGAGAGAGAAAAATGCGTCTGGGAAAGACAAAGCTAGTAGATCGTCGCTCTCTCTCTCTCTCTCTATCTCTTGATTACGTGGTTTTATCTTACTATGTATCTTTCAAATTAGAATTTATCAAAAATAATCTCGACTTAACATATGTGATAACATTTGGCATTACCCAAAATATTACCGACCAAGATCTCGCATGAGACAAAGGGTGTGTTTGTGGGTGTCACGCGGGGGAGGGTGACGACCAATCAGTATCTTATAACCTACGGGGTGCGGAATGTTAGCCATTCGAATTCAAAGCTCGTCCAATTTGTTACGTTACCTATGCATCACCCCGTTTACGTACCTTGGAAATGCCAAGATCACTCCCTAAAAAGGTAGGAGGGTTGGGAACCCCGATTAATCCCGACCCGTATCCTTGTCTTGTTCGGAACGAACGGAGGCATATATTTTATCGTATCTTAAAATATCTTAAAGAGTTTACTAGCATAGCAGTTTACGGCGATTGTGACCGTAACGGCATGTTATGAGTCACAAATTTTAAAAGAGTATATCCCACAATAATTTTCAATCATTTCTTCTTCTTTTTTCATCACGACAAATGTTAATGTAACAGTGAATAAAGACAAACATATAATCATTTCTCTTTCATGAAACTCTTGGTGACCTCCGCTTGAATGCCAGGATTCCTGCTTGGGTCGTCCTTGGTAGGGATCCAGATGGTGAAACCTTGTTGGGCTAGGACCAATCTCTCCACATTGTTCTCTTGGGCCTCTTGGCCATCAAACTACTAAAATTTATCGTCCCATTCAATCACATTTCGGCAAATCAAAAGCACTACTGCCCATCCAACTTAATCCGTTCCAAATCCGTTCTTTTCAAAAGGGGTGATTTGTCCAAAAAGTCATAAACATATTATAATTTTTTCAATTTAATTCTAGACTTTTTAATTTTACTAATTGAATCTTAAACCTTTTCACATTTGTCAATTAGTCCATTTGACAAAAATTGCGGATGTGGTCACTGGCCGTGTTGCGTAGGATGGTCATTGTTGACATTGATAAAATTTAATTAATATTTTAATATTTATTTATTTTTAATTTCCTTTTCCCTTTATTTTTTTTTCCTTCCCTTTTTTCCTTTGCCACCATTAACAAGCTTGGCAATGGCGGTCGAGGTCACCAACCTCAGGCCGGGACCACAAAAATAAAAGAAAATTGACAAAGAATTAAATTTTATTAAATTTTATCTATATCAACAGCAGTTATGTCACGTAGGGTAGTTGACGTCTACGTTAGTAATTTTTGAAAAACGGATAGACTCAATTGGCCAATCATGAAAGGCAAAATTAAAAGGTTTAGGACTAAATTGGCAAAATCGTAATAGGTTTAGGATTTTTGGATGATTTTTCCCTTTTGAAAAGACATGCCTGTCTGGTGTCCAATGTGAGTTATTTCCATATGATTTGCCATTCATCATCTCGCATTGCTTATACATATATTAGGGCCGCGTTGTCCTCCATGCTGTCTTAGCCTCTTAGGTATGATTGGTCAATCTTTGTTCACAAATACATGATTTATAAGGATAACATTTAACAAGCATACATCAAACCGCGGGATCACGTACCAATAGTATAGCATGCAATAAAATCGTACACAAAAGCACACGGACAGCCACGGAACACAGAAGTAACTCTAGTGAGAAATGGCGAGCAGCGCCTGCGACTGCTTCTCGTACTTGAAGCCCTCGGCCTTGGAGTCGTCGGCGGACCACGCGAAGATCCCGTGCAGCTTCCCCTCGCTCTTCAGCCTCCCGCACGCCGTGAAGAACCCGTCCGCCGGCGACAGCCCGCCGCTCCCGTCGCTGATGAAGCTCACCAGGACCTTCCCTCCCTCGTAGTTCTGGCTCTGCTCGTTGAAGTAGCTGATGAACTGGGACACGCTCGTCCCCGCGTCGTACGCGTAGAACTGGAAGTTCACGTAGTCGATGAGGTGGCCGTACCTACTCCACAGCGCCAGGTAATGGTTCTGGACCCCGTCGTCCGCGAAGGGGGCGATGGACGCGAAGGAGATGACGCCGCGGCTCTTGAGGGTGCTTATCAGCCGCCGATGCACTCGGCAAAGGTGTCGGGATCAGCTTTGAAGCTCTCGTAGTCGATGTCGATGCCGTCAAGGTGGTACTGCTTGATGATCGTGGTGAGCGAGGAGACGGCGTTAGAGACCCAGGAGTCGGGGTCGGAGGGCGAGAAGTAGACGGTGCTGCTGTCGCCGACTGACGCGCCGCCGAGGCTCACAGCAACCTTGACCTTGGAGTTGCCGGACTTGACAGAGGCGACCTGGGCGGGGGTGAGGTTGTTGGTGTCCCAGAAGATGTTGAAGTGGCCATTGGTTGGGGATGGCGAGGAGGAGGAGTCGTAGTCGATGGCGAAGGAGAGGATGAAGTGGAACTCAACGCCTGGGTGGATCGGGACGTCGGAGAACCGGACGCCGTTGAACTCGGCCCCGATGTACTCTCGGAAAGGACTCGACACTGCGTCCGGGGACGGTGATGATAGCGAGAGCGATGCTCGAGGTGCGAAGAGGAACAGCAAAAGGACCAGCTGAACGGTGGAGAAGAGCTTCTTTGATTGGCCCATTTCGTTTTTCCTCGTCTCTCCGTCTGTCTTCTTTCTTATGGAAGATGATGGATGAAGATGTAGGAGTGATATGAACTTGGTACATGTTGTTTAGACGGTGCTTAGTGGCAATTTATAGTGACTGTGAGAGTGCCGTTTCAGTTGATTTGTCGTTGATAAATCTGTCGTTTTTGGACGCTGCGTTGCGTGTGTGTTCAGTTTGCGTTTCGTGGAAGGGGACGACGAAATCTGAGAATAGGGTTAACCGAGTAATTAGGAAGAGTTGATGGACCGTTAGTTTGTTGGTATCTCATGCCTTGGGATCAACCTTGGCTGTTGTTTGTTCTCGTTCGCGCCGGATTTCGATTTGGTTTTTGGCTTTGTGACCGGGGACTCGTTCATAACAAGCTCAATGTGAAGTAGTGGAACTGGGATCTGTCGAGCGGGCCTTTTCTCCGTGATCGTAATCGCTTGAGGTGGGCGCAATCGTTCGCTAGTTGGGACTTGCTCTGTTCTTTGGACTCTGTTTTGCTCGTACTTTTAGCGAGCACCAGATTCGACCCGGCGGCTAATTTGTAGCAGTTCAATTCATAAAGTCATAGTATGTTACAATGAATGAATGATGCTTGGGACATGTGTATTGAAAATCCTAAATTTGTCACGAAAGTACAATTGAGTTTTACAACTTACAAAAAGTACAATCAAATCATAAAACTTGTTAAATTAGTGCAACATAATCTTTCCATTAAACTATGTCTTCTTCTTTTTTCTGTCGAAACTCTGTCCATTTAAACTAACAGAAAATATTGACGTTACTTTCTTTAATAGTTTCGCTCCCCTACGTAGCGATGACATGACTAAATAAGAACATAAGGCTAAAATAATGTTGTTTTGACTTAAACGACAATGAGGATGTTTATTTGTTGCTGTTAGGCAATAGGCATTGCCTTTAGCCTTTAATGTTACAATTATCGTGTAGAAAAAGCACAAAAAGCAAGTGCAAAGTAAGAATTATTGCTCTATTGTTTAGCTATGCTTGGTGCATAGTGAGACTCGAGCAGCCTCAAGTATTTTGGTGGGAACAAATATGGCACTCGTCAAATATTCATTGAAGCATAGCTTTAGTTTAAAAATGGTCAATTTTAATTATGTTCAAATTACAAAAACTTCCAATTCCAAGATGTTACCAGACATGGGTAATTCACTTTTGTGTACCATTTCGATTACCCCAATATTCATTCCAATCCCTCTTGATTTATTTTGATTCTTTCGTTTTGACTAACCAAACAGCTCATCCCTGAGCGGGTTTCCACCATCCCTCCTCCGACTGTATGTTGATCGGTGGATGACATATGGGAATGCCGGAACTTATCACTCACCGATCATAAGTATGATTGGAGAAAATTTCCTTCAATTAAAGACTTGAAGAATTGTAGCTTTACATGATATACAACCTTATATGATATTCGTGAATGATGCGGTTTGTGTGCATGATGTAAAAAATTAGCCCTTATCTGGAATTTTTTCAACCCTTATTTGGAATTTTTTAACTCCATACTGTGGAAACAGAGGGGGGGGGGGGGGGGGAGGGAAAAGACGAGGAGGAAATTGGCATGAAATGCCACCATGTAGATGACTCTGGATTTGTAGGAACAACGTTAGGAGAAAGGAATATTCAAGATCAAACTTCTCTCAAATTGGCATGAAATGCCACTAAGTAGTGGCTCTGGATTTATCCTGAGGTGCACGGAAGCGGGATCAATATGGGAACGTGCGGGCGCTAAAAGGCGGATAAAATAATAAAATGAAAATGATATAAATGATCCATAGACTTTGGATCAATATGTAATGTGATCTATGAACTTTTAGTTTGACCAAGATGGTCATAAACTTTAGTTTAATATGCAATATGATCCCTAAACTTCAGTTGTTCAATATTATCTCTGAATTTTTTGGAGCGTATTCAATTGAACTCTTGAACTACAAGAAAATGTTCAAAGTTGTTCCGAATTGAATTAATGGAAGGATTACGTTGAACATCTCCTATAATTCAAGGACTAAGTTGAACATGTTTCAAAAGTTTAGGGGACCATATTGGTCAAATTAAAAATTCAGATACCACATTGCACATAGGGCTAAAGTTGAAGAATCATATTGGTCAAATTTTCAGGAATTACATTGCACATTGGATCAAAGTTTAAGCACCATTTGGGTCATTATCCCAATAATTCCATACTTATAAGAAAATAAAAGAAATCCTTTTTGTAAATACTATAACGTCCACGTAATTTGTAATTTTGTGAACATTATTAATTGGATGGTGCGATCATTTTTAAATCGAGATAACGATTTTGAATTCGGTAACCATACATGCATTGTTGAATGGCGTTCCTTGTGTTCGTCCCGAAGAAAAAAAACACAAAATTGGCATCACTCGCGGATGATTGATCAGAAAGAGAAGTAGCCCTATTCATTTGCCGAATCAAAGTTTCATAGTATAGGAGGTGCGACATACAAATGGGTAGATAATAGTCTTCCGATCAAAAATGTTGAGGAAAAAAATCTCCATAAAAAAGGGATAATAAAATTTTAAAGATGACGCCATATATCCCACAAATGTCTTGGGGAGCAATGAGTTTGTGTATCGATTTAAAGCAATAGTGCAAATTAAATAATTTTGACGTACGTGAAACATGTGACTGTGGAATTTTGAGTTAAATGTATTTGGGCAAAAAAAAAAAATGCAAAGGGGTTTTGGTGGGGTATTTCATTTTTCTATTAAAAAATCAAAACCATTTTTGCCGACCCACACCAAGGGTCGCGCACCCCAAACACCACCCTCACTGAGGTGCACGGCCCATGCTACTTGTGCCAAGGTCACTCGACCCCAAGCGACTCTCATTGCCCCTCGCCGGCCCTTCGCCGGCAAGGTCCGCCCTCAATCAAAAGGAAGATGACCAGTAGATATAGGGTTTAATTTTTAAGAGGGTAAAATTGAATTTTAGTAAGGTTTTTGACAGCAAAATAGTCATTTTTCATTAATGGGGCGTTCGGCATTTTCGCCTTCCCAAAGTCAGTTTTCATCCTCTGCTAATATATTATTAGGTAAGAAATAAATTAAGAGAAGTCGTGATCTCAAAAGGCGGGACGAAGAATTTAAGATCCGTGACCGAACAGTTGATGTGTTACCAACCTAAAAAGCTAATTAAACCTTCATTTAGGTATTGAACCCACGACTAATGTTCAGGCCACCTGAAAATATCAACTCGCGTTATGATTATGAATATTGCAATGCATAGAAGATATAATAAATAAAAGTAACATCTCCACACAATGCAAAATTAATTTCTATAATGGAAGAAAGCTATATCGTAATCTTGAAAACACGACGACGAATCGAACGAGGTTACCAGGAGCGATCGCTTTCCACGGCTGCTCGGTGCTTAGTATGGTTAATCTGTATCAAACACAAATTGTATTTATCAAACTCACATTAATTTTTTGTATCCGTTTCTATTGTGTGTTAAGTGCGATTAATGTCGCAATTTTGGAGAGAGAAATTAATTTCGCATCAACTAAAATGACAATAAAGACGAAACTTAAATAAATAAATAAAAACAGGGGATTTCCTATGAGTGGCCGAGTTGGGTCGCGCCTAACCTCGATTGCCTCTGCGATTCCCTCAGCTTGGCAAGTCAACGGACGTCGAAGCTACTACTACCGTCAAGTGTCAATCGAAAGGAGCAAAATTGGCTCGAAAAGAAGGAAAGCAGACGCGACCTTAATGCCGACCTTCCCCTGCGTTTTTGCTTCGCCATCGCATGAGAAGATAGCGAAAGAGCTGAGAGAAGAAGGACGATGAAGTGCACTAACGCTGTAGCGACACCGATCGGTCCACATCATGAAAAAATATCAAAAAAGTCCTAAACCTACACATTTTTACCCATTCATTTCTAAACTTTTAATTTTGCCAATTGAGTCCTACACAAGTCACGTCTTGCCAGTTAAGTCTATTCGATCAATTTCAATCGAAAATTGCGGACATTACGTCGACCGTTCTACATGGCATGGCTAGTGCTAATAGGGACAATTTTCCCTTTTGAAAAACACATTTTGTCTAGTGTCCAATGTGAGTTATTTTAACAAAAGTACACCTAGAGTGCCAATATTTGTGTACGGCGCTCACTTTAATGTCAATATTTTTTTTTGATCACTTCAGTGCTAATTTTTTTTTTGAAAAAAGGTTATTTCAGTGCCAGTTCGGCAAGGCATGCCGGAAATCATATGTGGCAATTGTTTTTTATTTAAGTAGTCCTACATGGATCATCGGAGATCCATGTCAACTTCCATAAGCGGAAACGACATCGCTTACCCGCTTTGGCCCTAAGTAAGAACCCTAGAAGACCAAATCGTTCAATTGGTAGCAAAGTCCCAATTGAAACTCTACCGGCAATTGGAGCCCTAATTTTGCGCCCTAATTCGGCTTGCCCCCAAAATCATAGGATGTCACCGCTAAATCCGAGGTGATGGTTCAATTGTCTCTTCGTCACCACGAAATCCGAGGAGGTTCAATCGTCTATTTGTCACTACAAAAATCTGAGGTGATGGAGTTAGTGAATTCAGATGGTTGTGTGCTTCGCCATAGATTTGCTTTCATTTTAATGATGCTGGTCTCTTTTGGGATGCTTGTGTGCTTCATATGTTAAGGGAGGCTACTTGAATTCATGATTTGTTGAAGTTGTTTGAGGAAGAGAAAGGTTAATCAAGGACACAATCATCGACTCGATTAAAGGGCAAAGCTTGCTGCGACATTCTTCTTCTTTTTTTGAGATACTTGAATTCTATTTTCGAAGCTTAATCTTTATCTTCCTCTTTGCTATTGCATTCTTTTCTTTTTGATGGCTGGAGCTTTAGCAATGGCTTTAATTAGTCTCGACGAAGTGAAGAAGAAGCTGAGTATTACTGTTTTTGTGGGTTCTTGAGTCCAAGAAAAACATCTTGGACTCAGTTGAATCCTAGCAAAGATTCCATGGATGCGACCATTATAGAGAAGGCTTGAAGTGTAACTATTTCAAATGGGTCGACGCAAAATCTCGATCGAGCGAGAGATGTGATATTGGAACTACTTGAAGACAACATCAACTCCATCTATGTTAATGGACGAGTTGGAGGATGTAAACTCAATGCAAGCTGAAATGAAGATTTAGCTTCTCTAGGCAACCATTTGAAGAGGAAGTGAAGAGAATGAAATTTGAAAGAAAGTTTTATTGAGCATGCATTGTGATGTTTCGTTATGTGTAGCCTATTTTATGATGAAATTGTAATGCTTGCAATGAGAAGAAGTTTCTGAGTCTACTGTAGTTGACGTTTTATGAAATATGTACTTGTATATTGTGTGAAGTAACTATCGTTCTTTTGTTGGTTTGCAGCTAAATTTGAATGGAACAAGAGGGTTGTTGCATGTATTGGTTGGAATGAAGGGTTTTTTTGCTTAGTGGTGTATCGTGAATCTGGATTTGCTTAATTATAGTTGTTGTCTAAGAAGTTTGGTTTCCTACAATGTTGCTGGTTTGATGTGCTAGTTTGCTGCTAATTTTACTGCAACCATTAACAAATGAAAGACTTTTAAGAATTTTAATGGAATAACTATCAGTGCCATAATTGTAAATTATGATCATTTCAATGCCAGTGTTTTCTAAAAGTGATCACTTAAGTCCATAAGTTGTAAAATGTGATTACTTAAGTGCTATAAGTTTTAAAGTGATCAGTCCTGGTTCAGTTTTTTTCCCCCAAAAAAGGCAATTTTGGTTTGAAAAGATTTATTTATTTTTAGCTTGAGAAGCTACTACATGAGCTAGTGAAGTTGCTATGGTGCAGCTGATGTACTATAGCTTCACTGGTTCAGCTGATGCTACACTAGTGTAGCTGCCGCAGTGTAGCAACACTAGTGCACTACTGCACCGCAGCTTGCTGAACCTGCTGCTTGCACTGGTGCTAGTTCAGCTGCTGGTGCAATAGCAAGTAGATAATGCAACTGCTACACCAATATCTTCTACATAGCAGCTTGCTGCACCACGTTTGCACCCTGCACTAGGGGTGATCGGTTCCCGGTCGGTCTGGTTCCCCTCAAGAATCGGAACCGAACCGATGGTCTCGTTTCTAAATTTGTTGGAACCGAAAATGGATCGACCATCTCTAGAACCGGACCGGAAAAAATGGAGCCCAAGTTACTCTATAATTGTTGAAATCAATAACATTATAGAACTTCAACGTCTATATAAAATAACTTCCCAATAACAAAAAACAAAAGGCCCAAGGAGCCGAAAGAGATTCACGGACTAAATTAGGGAAAAAAAACTAAAAAAAGGGCAGGTCCGGTTCGGGCGGTCTGATTTGGTCCTAGGAACCGGGAACCAGGAACCGGACTACCCGGTCACTGATTCCAATTTTAGGAACTGGGAATCGGACCGAACCTCTATAGAATCAGGAACCAAACCACCGGTCCCGATCCGGTCTGGGCGGTCCTGATTCAGTCGATCCAATTTGCTCACCCCTACCCTGCACTAGCTGAAGCACCGGTTTATTGATATACTCGACAGAAACTCAGCCATAACCATTAACTCAGCCACAACTGCAAAGCTAACTATTGAAATGACAAAAGCAAATTGATATTGTAATCTAGAACTCAGTCATTACATCCACATAGGTGCACAACCACATATAAGTCTCGAACTCAGTCATTACATTCAAAAGTGAGTCCAAAAGCAAATTCACATCCACATTGGTGCACTACCTCCTAGGCAAAAAACAATAAGAAAAAACAAAAACTAGCAGCTTCCCATCAATTAATTTCCTCAAGGCCCCCAGTTCCTTTTCCTCATTTTGATGGTCTGTGTGATTCATTATCCTCACATTTTTTCTAATTAGCCGTACGGGTTCTTTAATTTGGCTTCTTGTTGTGTGTACTTTCTTCTTAGTAGGGTCATTGGTGGTACAAGGATCATTTTGCTTTGATGGACCTAGCCTTCTTGGAGCAGCACTCGCTGTCTTCTTTTTAGGAGCATTCCTTCTTGGAGCAGCACTCGCTGTCTTCTTTTTAGGAGCATTCTTCTTTGGCACAGTCATTGACTCTTGAGTTGCGACACCTTTTGTGATAAGCACCTATGTAGGAAACTCAAGCCACAACAAGAAACTCACATTAAGTTATTGTCAACGAAATTATATACGATATAAATGTATGAGTAGTACAAAACTCGCATGCAAAATGGTCATTCCGGTACGTTCGTCAGCGAAAAGGCCATAACCACATTGTCTTATCCTATTTCCAATAGCCCCTCTTGTTTAGTGTGATCATTGACTTCCCGCAACCTTAGCAACGTTTGCAGTGAGTCTTCTTCCCACCTAATTAAGAGAAAATAAGATCAATCTTAGGCTAATTCAACCCATAGTACAACAGACACAAACATAAACAAAACACAACTTACTTATACTTTTTTCCTAGTCTTTTTAGCTGTTGAGGAGGGACTTGGCCCCGCATTTTCCATAATCTGTGTAGGCCCTTTAGCAACCACATGAGTTGGTCTTCTTCTAACATGATCATTAAGACAAAGTGAGATTAACATTAACAAAATTAGCCCACAAAACCAAACAAACACCAACATAAACGAAACAAAACACATCTTACTGGCATTTTCCCTTATTCGTGCGATAGTCGAGGATGGAGTTGGAGTTGCATTTTCACCGAGACTTGACCCTACAGCAGGCCCTTCAACTGGCCCTAAACTTGGCTATTCATGTCCAACCTGGTCTTTCAATGCACAACTAGCATTATTGTGGCCTTCTTTTAGGCAAAGGAGAGATTTTTCTTTACACCCCATTTACTCATATTATTATTTTTGCTCTCCCCATCATGCATTATACGTCTCCTTTTTGGCCTTCATAATTGCTTCTTCAATGGCAAAGGGTGAGGAGCTTCATGATTTGTTGGCTACCAGAATTTACTGCTACAAACAGGTTGCATCATAAACTGGTGCGAAGCAAGGTATGTGCTTTTCCTGTACCTGTCGCGACCCGAAAAATAATAAGTTTTCAGGTGAACGGATTATTAGGTTTATTAGATGGATTAGCCTAACGCGAACCCTCCCAAGCCCTACCGAATCGCGACTTGGATTTTTGTTTAAATGATTTTTAATTTTGGAGTCGCCACTAATCATTCTTGGTAGGTCGATTAGAAACCTAAATAAAGTATCGGGAGAAATACTTTATTCCTGCGAACCAGAGAAAATGAGTTCGGGGACTTGGTTACGCTAGATTATTCTAACGCCCTTTCGGTACCATTTTATGAAAAACTCATTTGGATAATTGGGAAAAGTTTGGATCAAATTGATCAGAAGGGTAAAATGATCATTTTTCAAGGATTAGGGAGTGAAAATAGGTCAAACCAGTTGAATGTGGTCATTCCTTATTTTCCACAATTTCTGAGAATTTTTCGAGATTTTCTGAGACAATTTACTCATAAGGGGCAAAATTGTCATTTTGAAAATATCAGAAAGGGAAATCATCAAAAATAGGATTGGCCAATTAAAAAGATCCTTTCCCTGATTTTTTAGGCTTTTGGAATTTTTGGAATTTTTTGGGATTTTTTCCATTTTTTTTCTCTTTTTTTTTTTGCGAAATTTTCCTTTTTTTTTTTTGATTTTTTTATATTATTATTTTAATATTTTCCTCGCTGGATTGGGTTGACCCGACCCACGAACCCAAAGACCCGGCCCAAATCCACCCAGGTTTGAACCGATTCTCAAAACAACGCAGTTTGTTATTTTATTCTAATTTTTCTAATTAATTAATTTTTTAATAATTTTTTTTTCGGATGACAGTAATTGCTGAGAAACTGCACAATTCATATGAAAATTACGGTGCATCATGAATCTGATCGAGTAGAATAGGTTTATCCCTTTAACCTTTCAAAACTTTGTAATATGCCTTAACAGGGTGGTGTTTAGGTGCAGGGAACAAAAGGACAGGTTCTAATGTTCGTTATTCTATTGAAATACTGTTGGACCCAAAACGAAGGTTTACAAAAGTTAAACAATATGGATGACTAAGAATCACAGATGCTCCAAAAGGTAGTAGTTTTGTTTCTTTTTACTCATGTAAATATCCAAAATCAATCAGCATTTAATATACTAAGAGAAGGTATGTAATGCCCAGACATGACGATAGTTCTGCCCACATGAACAATAAGCACATAAAACAACACATGCGAAATTACCATGAAAGCATATACAACTTAACATTTATGTCGATCAAACAAATACTCAGTGTGTGTCCGTGTGTGCGTGGAGTGTGTAGAGCATACACGCAAATGCTAAAAAATGAGAGACATAAATGCCATCTTAATCAAGAAAAATCGGACGTGGATAAGAAAGAACTAACCTCCTTTAGTTCAGTGCCTGGCAATGGTTCCCCTTCTTTGTCACAGGGTTGGTAGCTCAGATACTCGTTCCATTTCCCTGTCATCACAGTAACCGTTTCTTTGGACCTCCACCTTAACGCTAGTACCCGCCATTGGTCGAAAGGCAACTCCCGAATTTGATCTGAATGGTTGCTCATCGTCCGTATGGCGAGTCAACACTCAACACCCAGCTAGCATGGCCAGAAATGGACTCCACCAGGGACTTGCTCTCGGCATCGTTCATGTGTGCACATGAGCATCGTCAGATACAGAAAAGAGTAGTCGTGGCTCAACTGGAGAATATATGAGAGATCGCACTGGCATGCAATAGCCTACCAGATTGGTGCAGACTTGAAGTGAGCCACGTCAAATATCGAGATTGTACCATCCATTGAGCCGCAGGCAAGCCCTTTGGTCCATCAGGACTCCAAGTAACGGAGAGGACAAATCTTGTTGCCTTTATAGGAGAGCTTGAGCCGTTTTAAACTAGGAACTAAGTGGGTTGCAATCAATTCCCATGTGGCAGTGTCCCAAAACTTGATTGAAGCGCCACCTGCACCTGCGACTGCTAGAATGGTGCCCTTGGGATCAAATTGCATTTGCCAGACTTCCAACGGAGAGGCCTCAAGTGTGACGATCGCGGCGTTCGTGTCCACGTCGAAGACCCTGACGAAGCTGTTGATCAAGTCCGACGCGGCGATGACGCCGGAAGGGTGAGCGGCCACGGAGACGGCGCCGAGGAAGTGGTCAGCGTTGGTCTGCACGAGGGCCTGCTCGTCGGGCCGCCAGAGCTTCACGATTTGGTCAAGCGAGCCGGTGAGAAGGGGCGTCGGCCGGGCTTTCATCGTCGGTATCCATGCGGTGGTCCACACCGACTTGTCATGGGCATTCTCGACGGACTTCACACCGTCATCAACCAGCCTTGACTTCAATAGTCTTGGTCCTTGGCTTCTTTGTCCAGTAAGATGCTCCTCCTCGTGTTCTTCCTCCCATTCAACCGTCATATCGTGGACATCCTCCTGTTCATCTCTTTATCATCATATTCTTCTGGTTTATATTCCGGATTATTATCTTCCAGATCCAGCCGTTCATCTTTCCCGTACTCATCAACCGACTCCTTCACCTCGTCCTCTTTCATCAGCCGAACTGAGCCATTTGCCCGAGCAACTTCTGGCTCGCCCCTTTCCTCGAAAACCAACTCTGCAACGAATGGCTTCTCCTTGACCTCGGGCTTCTTCTCGAGGACCGAGGCGTCCTCTTCCACGACGACGACCTCCTCCTTCACTTTTTCAACCTTCACTACCACGCTCCGGTCGCTTTGCAGCTCGCGCGTATGGTACACCTTCGCAAAGGTCCTGAGGCCAAGGAGGCGACCTAGCTCGTACTTCCCGTGCAGGACCGACGGGCTTTCGTTCTCTCCCTTTTTGTCATTGCCGTTGGAGTCCTCTCTATAACCTCCTTCATTCCCAGCCCCCTGGATTCTTTTCTTTTTTTCTTTTCGGTGCTATTCCCTCCGCAACAAAACGATTGCCGAGAGCGTTGGGTCTTGCTGTGGCTTGTGAGATTGGCTTTGATGCCTCGGTGAACCTTCGAACAATAGGCTCATAGGGGTGAAGGGCGAACGGCATGCAGCGGAAATATCCACAATCTTGACGATGCGCTCTCTCCTTTGACCCTAACAACGAGGGCACAAAACTTCACTGCTTCACTGCTTCCCCAGTCTTTGTCACGTGTCTCTTCTCCCTTAAAAATCTCCACTTGGCCTTGGTGAACAACAATGTTGTGGTGCAAGTCTGGTCCGACCCAATAGCAGCTTGGATTGGCGTAGGCTTGGCTACGAGGAGTCACCGAAAAGAACTGGAATTTGCTCACTAGGGTTGCGGGCGGTGGTGACACTTGGGAAGGGCAACGAGGCCAGAGATCGCAGCCAGGCTTGTCGTTGAACCCATGACTTCGGGAGAGAAAACGCTACTCTCCTTTTTTCCCCTCCTTCCACCACATGGGTCCATGACCCCCATCAGTCCTCTTTTTTTACCTCCAAGAGTCGAACCACTAAAGTACTTTGAAGAGCCGCTCCGCCAACCGTCTTTCCAATCCATCATTCAACTGCTAGATGTATGTCCAGCTTTCAAATTGACCACCAAAAAGTGCCAATTGCGACCAAAGCAGTGGTTACAATAATGCGATAATCCAGCTGCACCAATGATGTTTTCTCAGAGAAATGTGAATTAGTGGCCTCATTTCGAGAACATCGTCAGGGATCCATGTGTCCCCCATCTTTGAAAAATATTCAATGCATGTCCAGTGTCACTTCTTTTGCTGCCGACACATTGTGCACTGAGCAATGAGTCAAAATTGTCGTCCGACCCAGAAGATGTTGCAGCATTATTCTTGTCATCGGTGGGTGATCATGGCAAATAAAATCATTAAGAATTCAATTCGGTTGTCTCGAGAAAACAAAAAGAAGGTGACGATCTTGGACAGCAGTCGGAGGAACCGATGCGTGAAGGATCGATGGGTCCTTATATAGAGCGACTAAGAAGACACTGAGAATGGATACGATGGTTCCTACGAACTTGGCTTGGCTGCTTGGGCTTTTCCAATTTACTTTCTCCGTCCTTGAAATAATCACTCAAAGTCCACAAATAAAACTTCATAATTCTGCTCTGCGTTGGCTTCATTAATAATCCTTTCAAAATTGGTGCATATGCCCTCGAACTAGAAGGTGAAAAAGGTCGGTGCTGATACAACTCTGGTATCTAAGAAGAAGGCAACAAAACGCAGCATGCCATAACCACTTCACTCCAAGGGATGCCACTGGTAGAGGTCGTGCATCGATCGAGATCCTTACGAACAACGTCCAAAAATTGTTCAACCAGACCCTTCCCATCATCTTCTTTAGTCAAATTTAGCTGTAACCTTGCATACAAAATAAGCGCATCCTTAAGACCTCGATCCCGTGAAGCCAATCAAGTATGTAACACAAATTGCTGCACTGCCTTGGGAATTTTCAACGCCTGACAACCTAAATTTGGACCATCCTTCAGCAGAAACGTGTTAATACACTTAAGAAGTTTGCGTGCTACCTCTCCCTCTTCCCTAACAAAAGGGGATATCCTAACAAAACCATCAATAATATCTTCCCTGGTATTATCTGTGTAGTCATCAGGAGGATTTTCCATCATACACTGTAGCAGCGAAATGCAGCGAAAAACCTCCTCTTTGAGATTCGATTGACTATGTCCAGGCTTGTCTCGACCTTCTCCATGAACAGAAGTATCAGGTTGCCATATATTTTTCTTCTTCATGTGAGATTGATAATCTCTGACAACCAAAAGATGCCGTGGCACCAAGCCATATTCTGATTGAAAACTTGGAACATCGCTTAAGGCACCCCCATATGTGATTAAGCAGCACTTTCACCACAGACATCAGCGGTAAATCATGGCCTGAAAATTTTGTATCATGCGCTTTTTTGGACCACGATTCTGAGACATTTTGCATATGTTAACTTGGCAACCTCCTTTTGCTGGATGACACCTCCAAGGACACGCGCTGGATGAGCAATTTGACAAGAAATGGCCATGTTTCAGAGTGAGGTAGTTCATTCGATGAAAGCTTTGCAGTGCGTTGCCAAGATATTTACAGAAACCAAAGGATCTCTCTCCATCCAAGCATACATTCAACAACTCGATTCCCTCTTCTCGCGGTCTTGGCCTTATTGGAAAACAGCTTCGAGATGATATCTTGAACGTCCCATGACGTTACCATTGCGGCCATGGTGGCCGATCGTCGGAGCTTTCCGGGGTCTTCGTCTCGCTGTCGGCAGAACGAGAGCGTTGGCCGGAACAGGGTTTAGGGAGGCCCATTAAACGACAAATTGAATTCGGAAAACCGAAACGCAAAAAATAAAAAATGCACCCCTAGGTCGTTGGAAAATTTGGGTTATCAGAGGACAATGTCATGACTCCTAAATGCAAGAATCGAAAACTAAAAAGCTAAAATGAATTTTCTACAATTTTTTTTTTAATCTGAAAATGGGAATAACAAAGTAATTCCCGATTTCAGATTAATTTTTGCAAATTTTCTTGGGCCAAAATGAAGATAAAATTAAAAGAAAAAATACTGACTATCTTTTCATATTTTTGTGGCCTCAGATGCCATTTTTTATGAAATTTCAAATATATATTTTTTATTTTCTAGAAAATATTAAAAATGTAAAAAAATATGAAAAATCATTTTTTGGTCAAAATTGGTTTTCTAGGGTTGGCCAAGGTCTCCAAAGCTGATTTTTTTTTAATTTTATGAATTTTTATGAATTTTATATTAATTTTAAGAGAAAATGTGATTAAAAATCAGGTGTCAACAGTACCAAGTGTCCAGGTAATCCTCTGGATTTCAGTGGTTATGTTGGATCGCACAAATGGCATGCTCACAGGAAATCCTAATAAGTTGCCAACCTCGACACGAGCACTTTCTAGTATCCAGTTTGACTATGTATTTATCATCCTTCTACATGATGTCATATCCATCATAGCCATTCCAAATAGGATGACAAAATCTTACGTTAGCCACGTTCTTGTCAAGCTCCCCACAATCCTAGGACCACAATTTTTAGTCCACTTCTCAGCCTCATCTCTCTATTTTTGTAGCCTACTCATAGCTATCACTCGAATACCCTTGAGCATGCTTATGGTAGGTTTGCACCTGGCCTTTAAGATTTTGCCACTGAATGCTTCACTCAAATTATTGTCAATGACGTTGCACTTGAACTCTTTGTTAAAGAACTCCCTACACCAATGCTTAGCTTTAGTCTAGAATAGTGCATCAAAACCATCATTTGTCAAGTCCTACAAGGCCTGTTTGTGAACCTTAAAATCAACATGTCGTGACCGTCTCCCCCTCGGAGAGGGAGGGGAGGTTAATGGATTGTTAAGCTCATATTAAGATTGGCGCTTAGTGCGGGCCTTCTTAGGCCCATACCAAATCACGTCAGGGAGGAATTTAAAATCGAGTTTGATCTTAGTGTGGTCGGGTGACATATGCATCGATGTACGTGCAATTTGGAGTTGCCACCAATCATTTTTTGAGGGTATGACTGGAAACTCTATCGAGCGATTGGGAGAGATCGCTTGATTCTGTGAAAATCAAAGATTTTGGTTCGGAGACTTAGTTACGCCAATATTGCTATTGACGCCTTTTTGGTATCTAGTTTAAGTGATTTTCTATCCTAGAAAATTCATGCAAGCACTTTGGGAAAGGTAAGTCCTAAGAGATTTGAAGGGATTATGCAAACGGGATTTTTTTATCCTATCAATCATAGTCAACAAAGTAAGTACTCAGTCAAGGAATCAATACATGGAGAAATCACATCAAATCAAGTCAAAACGAGCCGAGGGGAGTCCTAGAGGCCTAGGAAAAAAGCCAATTAGATTCATGGGTGATTTGGAGTGGTTTGGTCAAATTAACCATAAAGGAAAAATTGACATTTTCTAGGGTTTGGGAAATCAAAAATTTGAAAATAGGTCAAACTGGTTGAATGTGATTTTTCCCTAATTTTTACAATTTTTGAGAATTTTTGAGAATTTTTTCTAAATTTTTTTGGAATTTTTTAGAATTTTTTTAAGACTTTCCAAGAATTTTTCCTGTTTTTGGGACATTTTTAGAAATTTTTTTAGAATTTTCCCTATTTTTTGGACATTTTCTACATTTTCTAAATTTTTTTACTCTTTCTAGATTTTTTTTTATGATTTTTATGAATTTTTATTTTCTTTTTGATTTATTATTATTTTTCCTATCATTTTTTATTTTCATTTAATTTTTTGGACCGGGTTGGGTTGACCTGGCCATGACCCAAGAATTCGACCTGAAACCCACACGGGTTTGACTCAATTCTAAAACGACGTAATATTGATTTTTGTTTTTGTTTTTCTATTTTTCTAAATTTTTTTATATTTTCTGAGTTTTTTTATTATTATATTTTTTATTTTGTTATACGGGCCCGGTCAAGACCCGGCCCAAGGCCCACTACCCTAAACCCGAAGCAAAACGATGTAGTTTTGGGTTAATTTTTTGAATATTTTGAAAATCTCAGAATTTTTTATCCATTTTTTTATTTTCCCGCTTATTTCAATCCGATGGTCTACAACTTGACACGTATCCTTAATTTGATCATTCATTCCTCATACTAAGATCTACGACCAAGATCAAATCTCAAGACTACATCTCAATCGTTCAGACCTATTACGAACAATTAACGGCTAGGATTAACTCTTGACTAAACC